>JAGDQP010004930.1:0-56066 GCA_022664845.1 Lepisma saccharinum | reverse complement strand
TAGAAAATAAAGTGTAGTCTTCCAAAAGAACTCCACGCCATTTTACATCTTCTATTTATTTCATCAGTCAACTTTGCATTCGATGTTTTAAGCTGGCCTAGGTAAACATACTCATCAACTATGCCTATTCTCTCTCCGTTAATCTTCACTTTCTTCTTTGCAGCATGTTGGTTGTACATTACTTTTGTTATATTTAAATTCATTTTAAGGCCTATTTTCGAACTCTCGTTACTCAGTTCTTCCGTTCTGTCTTGTAGTTCTTCTGCACTTGAAGCAAACAGAACCATATCATCAGCGAACCGTAGGTGATGAAGATATTCGCCATTAATTTTATTTCCAACTTCATCCCAGTTTAAATTCTGGAACACTCCCTCCAGGACAGCAAAAAACAGTTTTGGAGAAATTGAGTCTCCTTGCCTTACCCCTTTTCCAACCTTAAATTTTTCACTGTCTTGATGCAGTCTAATGACAGAAGTGGCAGTCGAGTAAATGTCTCGCAGTAACTTGATGTATGCACTTTCGATGCCTTGACGTTCAAGTGATGTAAGGAGACCGAATCGAAAGCTTTTTCAAAATCTATGAATCCCAAACATAATGGAAGTTCATATTCATTAGTCCTTTCCATAAATTCATTCAGTGTTTGTATGTGGTCCTTTGTGCTAAATCCACGACGAAATCCGGCTTGTTCCCTTCCCTGGTTAAAATCTAAGTCTCGTTCAATACGATTTAAAATAACTTTGGTGAACATTTTGTATAGGACTGACAGTAATCTAATTGGTCTGTAGTTTTCGACGCGTTCTTTGTCCCCTTTCTTGTACAACAAAATGATAACAGCATTGTTCCAACCTGAGGGTATTTCTTTCTTCCTCAGGCACATCGTGAATAATTTCGCAAGTTCCTCTTCCATGTTCTCACCTCCCCATTTATACATCTCTTCTGCCAGTCCATCTTCTCCTGTCGATTTTTCGTTCTTCATCCCACGAAGTACTTTATCTACTTCTTCTTTCATTACGTCTGGGACTTCTACATCATTTTCTTCTAAGTCTTTATTTCTTAGCTCTTCCTCGGAGTAGTACAATTCTGTGTAGAAATTTTCAAATATGTTTATAATTTCTTCCTTACTTCGTGTTACGGTCCCGTCTGGTCTCTTAACTGCAATTATTTGCTTTTTCCCTATCATGAGCTGCTGTTTGGCTTTCTTCAAACTCTTGTTTTCCTCGATTGTATTTTTAACATGATTTTCGTTATATCTTCGTACATCCTCTCTTATTTTCTTCTTTCCGTTTTTATTTAGTTCTATGTACTCAATCTTCTTTATGTGATTTTCCTCATCTTTCATTTCCCTTCTTTTCTTCATCAAGAGTTTAATTTCTTCTGAGATTTTGCTCTGTTTTTTTCTTTCTGGTACCTTCTATTTCCTTGGCTGTTTCTCTTATTATCTCAGTCCGTATTTTATTTCTGCTATCGATGTCTTCTTTATCCTCTAACTCTTCCAAGGCGCTGAATCTGTTGCTTAGTTCTATCTCGAAAGTCTGTGTGTGTTTTCCAAGATTTTCCAGATCTAAAACTGACGGTTTTCCTCTGATAAGCTTCTTTCTCTCTGGTCTAGTGTTTAGTTTCAGCTTACATCTCAACATCCTATGATCACTCGAGATTTTGAAACTGCTCGGAACAGACACGTCTTGCATAATTTCCCTGTTATTTGATAGAACGTAGTCTATTTCGTTTTTGGTCCCATTTGGGTCTTTCCATGTCCACTTACTCTGGGGCGGTTTCTTGAAGAATGTATTGGAAATGAACAGTCTGTTGGCTTCTGAGAATTCCACTAACTTCTCTCCTCTCTTGTTTCGTTCGCCAAATCCAAAGTTTCCCACTTTCGTGCCACTGCTTAGCGTGGTTCCTACTTTCGCATTGAAGTCTCCCATTACAATTTTGTAATGCGATTTGCTACTATCCAAAATGTTCTGTATCTCCTCGTATAGATCTTCGATTTCCTCCTCCGGGTGCGAGGTTGTTGGAGCATACACTTGTATAATTTCCACATTGTATCTCTTGTTTATCTTTATTACTACCCGTGCGATTCTATCTGAAATTCCTTCAATTTCTGTGATCCGTGACTTCAGGTCTTTGATTGCTCATTGATTACAAAGCCAACGACTGTCGCTTTTCCAGTTTCTGTTCCTTTGAAGTAGAACGTGTGCCCTGACGGTAGTTCCAACTGTTCTTCATTCTTCTTCCACACTTCTGATAGTCCTATGATGTCCCACTTAATCCTCTTGAGTTCATTCTGAAGTTCTTCTAATTTGTCCTCTCCTGCCAGTAACTGACAGTTGAGGGTCGCCACGTATCCATATAGTTTTGATCAACGAGATAAATTCTATTTCATATATCGATCGGTGTCGATCAGTTTCAGACATCTTTTGAATAAAACCCATCAGGTCTTAATTGGCCATTCCTATCTAATTGTGAAACACAATCAGCAACACCTTTCCCAGATCCATCAACGTGTATCATAACTCTTTTGCTTACAACTGGGATTTTCAAAATTACATGATATTCAAAACTCTTTTAGTTCGTTTAAAGCTTTTACTTGTTCATCGCCCCAGACAATTTTTTCGTTCGTACCCTTAGGTCATTAAAAGAGTCATTAATTCCTATGAACGTGGAATAAACCTTGCAAAATAATTGAGCCTGCGAGTTATCTTAGCGCACCCTTCCAATTTCAAGGAGAATGTATATTTCTAATTGGTTTAACTATCACAGTCAATCATAGCTTGTTTTCGATCAACTATAAAACTGAAATACATAAACTTACTCTTATATAAAGTGATCTTATCTTGAGACAGCATCAACCCATTTTCTCTGAGTCGACCTTGAACTATTTACAACGTCTTTAAATGATCCTTATTACAATTCCAAATAACCATGTCATCAAAAATAAACTCGAACCCTCATTAACTCGAGGTCTCCTTGCAACTTGCTCATTACTCGGGTCAAGACACTACATGTTGTTTTGATTTCTACTGGTAGACTTTTTTTATAAATAACAACATTCCGATGTAACAATTGTAATAAACTTCCTAAAACTTTCATCAATTGATACCTGATTATACCATTTTCAAATCTAATTTAGAAATTATACTATATGCTGACAACCCTACAATTCATTCCTCAATATTTGGAGAAGGATACCCATCATAAACTACCAATGAGTTCAAATCAACGTTATTTGCAACACTTCCATGGCTTCGCCCCACATTTTTTAACCAAAAAAGGAGCTAGAGCAATAGTCTGAATGCTATTCTTCCAATATATTTTGTTTGACCATTTCGCCGATGAGCTCGTTGAATATTCTTTCCCCTAGGTATTGGGAATGGCGTTACGTGGAACAGCTTTATTGACCAAAAGTCTTTATTATTGTGTTTCATGAATCCTTTTGTACTTTAAAATAGTCACTCTATGAATGAATTATGAATATTGGTAGAATGAATTAAATATGATTTTTTGTATGAAAGCACTGTATGAATGTGATATTCTTTCATCACTCTTTTTATTAAGTGATTCTGTAATCATGTTTTGATCTCTCGTACAAATTTTGCAACGTTAATTTAACTCATTTCCCGACGTCATCCAATGAAGGAATTTTGCACAGCGGCGTAAATCGGGTGACAATAGAACATATCATTGTAATTTTTAAATATTTCTATATATGTATATATTTTAACGCCATATTTTAATATTTCTTTATCTCAATATAAATACTAGCTTGCACCGCGGCTGGTTATAAAACACTTTAGAATTTGGACCACAAAATATTAGCTGGACAGGAAGTATGAACAGCGAAATAATTCGATAAGAATAACAAAAAAAAATGGTTAAAAATAAATTAACAATGATATTTAAAAAAAAAATAGAAATTATTCAGGAAATCAGTATCAACAATAAAATAACGGATATAGAGCAAATACAGGTTTTAGGGAACGCGCTCGTTAACAATATGTAATGTCATAGTATCGAGCCTCAAGACAACTACCTCAGTCATCTCTACGACTGCCAGGTGGTTCCATTGGAACCATATGGATTTTTTGTAAATAATTATAATGATACTGTGCGTTTCCAGGTGTTGAAATTCTCTGACTTTATCCTGTTTGCACTCTTGTTTTAAATTACTTAGGTATTATTTAATTTTTGTAAATCACTTGTAGGTTTACTAATTTATAGCATTAAATCCCAAGAGGGTCCATTGGACCTTGACCCTCATTGAGTGCAAACATATTTGTCAAACTCCAGTTTCGGTTGAAATTGTGCATTGTAGATGGCAGCATTACCATTTTAATGTTCTCCTAGCTATCATAGTGAAGCTAGAAATAATAATAATAAATCACAGTCATATTCAATCCACTACTGAATGAGGTCTCTACCCGAACTAAGGAGTTTGTCTACTGCTCCCACGCTGACCAGGCGGGTTGGGAGAGGAAAGAAGGAGCTCTCACTGTGATCGCCACTGTCTTTTATTCACAGCAGTTTCCAATTGTCCTCACGATGCTGGGTCAACACCGAAAATTTGAGCCCCCTCCGGGAATCGAACCCGGGACCGCTCACACTGAAGTTGACCGCGCTACCGACTTGGCTAGAAATAAATAGATAAAAATATTACTATGCTTTATGTAGAATGAAATATTTGTTCGTACTTTCTTCTAACTTTGATCATTTTGGATAGGGTTTTTTGCACTTGTGGACTCGAATATGTCTCTTCTCAGTGGTATAATTATTATTATGTCTGCCAATTTGAATAAATGGTAACGTTTTTCGTAAAGTTATAAGTTGTGTTGGCTCTTATCGTCTGTGATAATCTAACGTGGTGGACTGTCAGATAGTGCAATACGCCAGTGTTTGTTGTAAAACGAGGAAGGTTTTTCTGGTGAATCGACAGATGATTGTGAATTTGACTGTAAAGTACTATCGGACTTATCTTCAAGTGAAAATTAGATTTTTGACGAAAGCTGGGATAATGAAATGACAGCCGGTATTGCTTTCTGGTCGAGAAGTGGTTTGGAAATTTGGAATTTAGAACCTTTGGCTGCTTCTCAAAGACGTGCTAGTGTAGCAAATATAATTAGAAAGAAAAACGGTCCTACAAGGATGCAAACAGGGAAGTCCATGACGAAAAGTTCACGTTTTTGTTATATTTTCGAAAGAATGTTCTGGAAACAATTTGTAAATGGGCAAACAGAGAAGGCAAAATAAAATTTCAAAGTGAATGGAAGCCTGTAAGTGTTTTAAAACTTCCGAAATATTTGGGTGTGTTGATACTTATTGGACTAAATAAATAATAATAATAAAAACGAAGAAATTAGTAAGCTGTGGAGTAACCAAAATGGTCGTCCAATATTCAGTGCGAATATGAGCAGAAATCGCTTTCAGCAAATCAGTGCTGCCGTACGTTTTGATGACTCAGAACTCCGGCGTCATAGAAGACCTGAGGACAAACTATTTCCAATGCGTGAAGTATTTGAAGATTAGGTAAAAACTCTGCATCCCTGGTGATAATTTGACTGTAGATGAACAGCTTGTAACATTTCGTTGACGTTGTACTTTCCGAGAATACATACCCAGTAAGCCGGGTAAGTATGGGATAATGTTCTGGATTATTTTCGTTAGTGCTACAAGTTATGTGCGGAATATGCAAATATATAGTGGAAAAATCCAGAAGAAAGAAAAGAGATTCATCAAGGTGAGCGAGTATTTATGCAACAGACAGAACAATTTTCACACATTGAAATATGCTTTGAATACTTGTCACTTCATAGAAAAATATTTGATCTTTTGGAAGAAAAAACTAAAAAAGTAAGCGTAACCCAGTGTATTTTGTTGGATAGGAATACATTTCGGACGTCTAAATTTCAATATTATGTCTCAGTATTTGTTACTTCATAAATAAAAAATACTAGACTTTCCCCAAAAAAGAAAAAAAACACTACAAGCAAGTGTATTTCATTGATGTTCTAGTTAATAAAACGTAAGAAGTTAATTATTTACTGTTTAAATGTTCCTATCTTCAAAAAGTGTACATTATTGACTAAAATAAGCAGAAAAATCACCAGGGGTTCATTGGACCCAGTTGGTACTGATAGGTAGAAAATTGTGCCTGTAGTTTCAGGGTTAAACCATATTTCGCAAAATAGGGACGCACTTTCTACCCATAAAACGAACAGAACAATATGTACAGCATAATTCTTATAGGAACCAAAACTATCCGTATCCTGCTGCAGGTAGACAACACACAATATCTAAACAGGGAATTACGGTTTAACCGTACTATTAACGGCCGGCGACCACAAAATAACAATTAAAGACGAAATGCGCAACGAGGATACCAGTCGTATGTCACTTCCTGTAATCATACAGATGCCGACGGAACTATACTACCACACGAAAATTTAAAATAAATTTGCTAATAGATTACACAGAGAAACCTATTGGCAGGTGGTAGCGACCATATACAAAATACCTCCGTACGGAATTGTTCATGCAAAAATCCATAGCTGAATTCACAATTGAACATTCTGGTATTATACATGACACAATGGACATCTTCGTTTTCACGGTCCTTATATATTTTACAACTTGTTTATGTACAACGGATTAAATAATATATAATATTTTTGAAATTTCAGCGCTAATGTTTTCCGTTACGCAGAAATATAACATGAAATACTGAGAATTCAACCCCTATGTCATACAACGTAAATCGTCTTCTGATTGGTTGGAAGTAATCAATTTGTACTATTTCCGTAGCTATATGCTTCTCCATATGTTACGTTCCTTATTCAGAAGTTTGAAGACGAAACAACAAGAAAGAGAAAGAACATTCTCATGATCACTTAACGAAATAATTAATGTACAAATCTACAGAACACACTTCAATAAGTTAAAACATCAAAACATGTTTTTAATAACATAAATTGTTCGAAACAATGATAGAGGGCAGTCTTAACTTGCAGTGCTCTTCTTATCGCTTGTTTGTGTAAAGTTTGATGTCTTGACAATTTGGCGCAATTGGTTAGGGCACGCAACTTTTAACTTTTTATATTTTCACCTAAGGCTTTTCGAATCCTATCAAAGGCCGTGATTTATTTTACTTCACGAAACTCAAGCGAAACTTGAATGTAAAATTTTAAATTTACATTTTAGTTTCTTACATGCTTTTATTATACTTTTTTAAAATGACTTATTAAAACTATTCTAAATATTCACGAGCTACACCTAGTATGATAAATTGTTAACAGACGGCAGTAACTAGCCTTATTAATTGATATGCTTTTAAGTTATTTAAAAATGCTTCACAGGCATTCATTAAAAGAGTATATGATTGTCGGATGTAAAAGCCCACATTTCTTTTACAGATAAAAATGGGTAATTCTTTTTAAATACAAGAGCTCTAAAGAGCATTATTAGAAGATAAATGATGATTTAATCATAAAAAGAGCTGCTTTAAATTAGTATTGAGACAACCAAAATATATCAATACCTTAAAGAAGTATTAAAAGTAAAAATCAATTTGCTTTCGATCTTATACTATTTCTTTCGATCCATTTTTGCTTTCTATTGTTTACAATACCAACAAATCAAATAGCATCTGTATGTTAATGACAAGCAGTCGGCAGATTGATTACGTCATAACATGGCTCCGGCGCCGCCTGGTTAAGCGCAAGACTGAGACTGTCTCGAAGCCAGGCTTTATTACTTTTGATAAATGCATCACAAAATAAAAAGAAAACGTTTGCCGTAGTCTACTTTAACAGAATATTTTTTATTGCAATAAAAATGCTACAGGAAATATCTGTTGTTCATACAACTTCAGAATTAAATCCCATGAGCCAATAGCTAATTAAGAATAAGAAACTGATCCATTATGATATATTTCGAGTTTCAGATGTCACTGAAAATACAATAACATTACAGGGATATGTTATCCTTCCAACTCGTATAGCTCGTAAAACATTTAAAATTAAATTTTGGTTGATTTCAGAATTCAGTCCAAAGATCTTATTAGGCACTCAGTTCTTACAAGATCAAAGAGCATACATAAATTATTAGGACTGTACTCTTACAATTCAGCATTTTGGTATTCTCCTACGTAAAAGTAGTCTCTCACACTCAAAATAGTGTAAAAATTTTCATATTATATCAATTAACTGTGGAATCTTTTGAAATCGATCTTCAACCTTATTTTGCAAACAAACGAAGAATTTGTTTGCTCTCACGGTCAGAAACTAATGTTAAATTAGATTTGTTTGAAACTATTACACACAAGGAAATTGTTTTTTTTTATCCAAATTTTTATGTAGCAGACAGACTTAAAATTATTTTGGCAAGATCAGTACATTCTCTAGATTATATTGTAAATATTGTTACTCCAAATGAAAGAAAAACTGATACCTCGACATACAATGCTAGGTAAAGCTGAAAATGTGCTTAAAATTTCTGATCCCGAATGCAAGTCATCTATAGCGGAAGAAGAACAAATGACACCAGAGGAACGTAGTAATTTAGCAAAGGATACGAGCTTATTTTTCAGGAAGTTATTTGATGTCGGCGCTGATATCCCAGCATATATTGGAAAGCAGGTCTTGATCTTCTGTATTTTTATGCGAATTGTTTTGTTATTGATCCTGAACGTAATTTCATTGCAAAAGCTTTCTCCGACAAAATTTTAAATAAAAATACTATTTTTTTAAAATACATTATCCAGTACCAACGTTAATTCGAGATCGTGTGGATGAAAACTTAAAACGTTTGTTGAAACAGAAAATGTGTGCCCCTTGTAATTCTGTTTACAACAATCCTTGTATATTTGTATTACAATCTGATGGTTCGGTTCGAATTCTGGTAGATTTTCGTACTGTGAACGATAACTTAGTGCATTTGCACACGAGTCTTCAACCTGTTCACTGATCTAACATGAACATATTTTTCTACTTCTTTCTGATAGAACTCCTTCTGAAAAAAAAACATGACTGAATTTTTGGTGTTCAAGAGAATTGCATAAATATATGTTGCAAATAAGTTGTTTTTCTTTTATTTCTTTTGTTTATTGTACTATTAATGCCAGAACTAATTTGCTGTTTTACTTTCGTTGCAAATGTGCTTTTACGTATGGAAACCTAGGTGACAAAACGATCACGTTCTTAGATGTATGGATGGTTTCGAAATACTGTATCAGTATGTATTTTAATGAATATTACTTTTTGTATGCTTGAAAATATTTCAACGTGTCTTATTGCAGTTAAGCAGGAAAAATATCTGCACATTTTTTCCCAATTGCGAAGTTTCATCCTTCATTCCAGGGCTCGAACCTGGCATCTTCATTTTACTGTTTCCGAAGAAGGACTTAGAGAATTTTCAGCTCAAAACAGCCTAATCAATGTGGTAAACATTTTTGGAATATGTCGTACATGTTTTGGAAGTATAAAACTGTGTTGTAGGTGTTGTGGTGAACTCCACTCATATAGGCTTAGCTTTCGATGGTGATGATACGTCGACCGGTATAGACGTTTGCTGTTTTTGGTGTAATTTGTGGTCACGTTCACATGTGAGAGCGTCACTTGTGTCAATATGGTCACATCGATTCTTGGCCATATTTGTATCACGTGTTAATGGATCAGCACGTTTGCCTTTACTAGAAATTAACTTTAGTTCTTATTCAAACTCTGTAATAATTGATAATATACATTCTGCCCTACGTTGTACTGTACGTTGAAAAAACGATACTATGCGACAATCGATTATTACTTGGAAATGATGACCTAAAATATAGTAACTAAAGTATTTCATTGCTTCTGCCATGGTGATCAAATGGAGAATACTAAGCAACTGAAAATGACCCTCCAGATTTAGAGTTTATGTGATAGGTTATTCCACGGTTTGAGATCATTGCGAATCCTACGGTGTATGGCTCATCTCTATCGAACTTGTAGGTACTGAGATCTGAGATCTGGGAGAGGCAAAAATAAAGCATACCTAGTGATTCAATAGAACCTTCCAATTTTAAAGTCAAAATTATATCTTTCTTCACTATTTTAGACCATGACGAATCCAACGGTGAATCATTCTTTTCTGTGTGACTGAAGTTACTGAGATTTAGGGGGAGACAAAGAATTACACATGTGGAGAATGATCTAAGAGACTGAAAATGATCTGCTACTTTTAAAGCTTAAGTGATAGGTCATTCCGCGGTTTGAGACCATTGCAAATCTAATGGTGTATAGCTCATCTCTGTCGAACTTGTAGTTACTGAGATCTACAAGAGACACAAATGAAGTATGCCAAGAGATTCAAAAGGACCTGCCACTTTTAGAGTCACAATTATAAATTTCTCCACCGTTTCAGACTGTGACGAATCCAGCGATATATCGTTCATCTCCATGTGGTTTGTAGTTACTGAGATCTATGATGGGGGGGGGGGCAAACATACCATGTGAAAATACATAGGAAAAATGGAGGAAACTAAGTAAATGAAAAGACTGTCAGTTTTAGAGTCAGAGTTATAAGTTTCCCCACCCTTTGAGATCGTGACGAATCCAACGGTGTATAGCTCAACTCTGTCGAACTTGTAGTTGCTGAGATCTAGCGGAGTACAGACAGACAGACAGAACAAACCCTATATTTTCCCTTATTCACTGACGTCCATACTGGTGCGCTTATAGAGAAATACGGCATACTGTTAAGTAACATTAGTATTAATTTATATTTTAGTACATTTGAGTCAAAATGCATTATTCATAATTTTGGTGAGTCCTCCCCCCACGCCCCCGAATCAAATTTTCTCGAAAAACACTGGTTCCTGCTGTCTTTACATCGTTTGCCAAAAACTGATTTCCTTTTGAAATTACTACGTGTTTAAGTGTGATTAACATACCAGAGGGAAAATATAAATAGCTTGACAGGAAGACGATTTATGACATTCGTACAGGTATATATCTTTTGTTACTTGAAATCTTAGGATCGGTTTTTGAATATTTACATTCTTCTAACAATGTTTATATATCTTAAACATGAATTTGGTGCTAGATGTACGAAGACTCAATTAGTGAAAAGAACAAGATTAAGTACTTTAGACATTTTTAGTCTACATTAGTTTATATTCACGAAATTTCAACTATAAACAAGACTGGAAAGTAATCAGTTCTGCCTTTGACGTATTAATAATTGCTCATTACTGTTGCTCACCATTTGTCTGTTTTGTATTTATCTATCAGTGGATCACCTTGTGGCTTTCTTAAGTATCTTATAATTTATAACTCTTCTTCTAAACTGCACTTGGATCACAAATTATCTACTGTTGAACACCGTTCATTGTTACTCTTTTATTAATTATTACAAGACTTACAATCATCTCTAAAAAAAACAATAAATAAGATAAAAATAAACATCAATGAATGTGTTTTATTTCTGAAGAAAATATTGTTAAACAATTACTTTTATTCTTTTTTAAGAACAAAACGGCGTAGTAACGTTCTGCTACCTAGTGAGAATAAGGGAAACTCTTGACATTTGGCTTAATCTTTATATAAATAGACATGACTTATTTTTCAAATATAAGTTAGCCGACACTGCATCATCTCATAACATGAGAAAGTTTTATGCACGTACAACTTTCTCTTAGGTTTAACCTAATAAAAATAAATTTAATTATAAGGCACTTCAAAACTATCTGCCTACTCTCTGAGAAATCAACGAGAACTATAAAAAGGGTATTTCTAAAATATAATAAAATTCTTTTTATTTTCTAAACAAACAAAATGCAAATTTATACTAAAGGGTTAACTTTTAAAAATAATTTTAAAATAATTGGATTCTATGAAGTTTCACAGTTGTAATTTTAAACTTTACTACTTACAGCTGCAAAGTATTTTTGAAACACCTTCATAAAATATTTTTATGGACCATGTTTTTTTAGAAGATTTCATTCCGGGGAGGCTTGTAGTGGCTCACGAAAATTATCAATAATTTATATTTACTCCAATGTACTACAATATAAAATAACAATATTGTTACTTAAGAATATGTTCAACTTCTTTGCTTAACATCAAAATAACATGAGAAATGTTATAGAATGTGCTATTATATGCATATTTCAGAATACGTGAGTGATACAAGTATTGAGACTATTTTATCGGAGGAGCAGTTGAATCCCCACCCCCGAAAGCGTGCCAATAATATCCTGAAAGTTTAGAGGAATGTGTTCCGGTTGAAAATGAAACTAAGTATATAATTTAAATTGTACACATAACTGAGTACAAATGTATACCAACCAGTATAATAATTTTATATAGTAGATGGAGCTCACCTTTGTTTAAATCATTAGTGAGCTCAGGATATTCAGAATGTCTCTAGTGTCGAAGAAAAACAGACTTTTTGATATAGTAAGGAAATATTTTCGTGTACTCTCAAAATCACAAACAGCCGATGTCAGAACAAGGAAACAAGAGGCTTTCAAAACTATAAAGGAAGAATTACATGGAAAACTATTAAAAATTTAAAAAGAATCAAATAATAAAAGAATTGAACAACATGAAGAGCAGACTGAAAAACAAAACTGACATAAATGAAACAGGGAACACATTAACTATATAGCGAAACGTAACGTATAGCAATATTCTTCAGGAGACTCAAATTCTATCATAATAAAATTTAAAGACAAGTTTTACAAAATAGGTAATATTTTATAGGGTTAAAATGTTTAAAACGAAATATTTAAAACACGTGTTAACAACATGTTTAAAAGAAGTGTTTAAAACATGTTTAAAACGAATTCTCTTGTTTTAATCAGTTGACTTAAATATTTTAAACCAATAGTTTTAAAAGAATGTTCAAAAGAATAAATTATCAAATTTCAGAAAATAATTGATTTAATTTCCTTACATTATACCTCTTCTTTACAAACGTTTGTGCATGGAGTCTGTAAGTTTGTGCTATTTAATATATTATCTTTATAACATAAGCTAGAGAACGAAATCCAAAAGAATGGAAATTCGAAACTGAAGTATTGTTACTACTTCTCAGCTTTCACGAGTAATGTTCCCAGTAGCACGTGCCGGATGGCCGTTCATTAGACCCATATCGCCCCCACATCGCGAATGTGGGCAGAAGAGGGGCCCGCTTGAGCCCACATCTTTCGATGTGGGATCCATATCGATTATAGGCATCACTAATTTTCCTAGTTTCTAAAGCTATATTAAGTATTGTGCAAATAATAAATATAAATTTTACAAATCCTTTTGTTCATTGAATCAATTGAAATTAGGAAAGTAGAGCACTTGTCATGGAAATATATCGATCCATGTCGTTAACCAATATCTATATTGATCAATGCCAGTCCATATGGGTAAACCTATGTTTATTCAAGCGATGGTATATCCCTCTCTTGATAAAATATAAAAGCTTATGTTGTAGCCAACACGCGGCAAGCTTTGTTTGGTGACAAAGGCGTTGTTCATCGAAGCATGTTAAAGTGAAGAAATAAGCTACTGTTCCACGGGAAGGACACAGACAAATAAAGTGTTAAATTTGATTGTGTTTTTTCCAAGGAGTATTTGATCACTCTAAGTAGGTAGACAAACCAACAAGATTTATAGTAATATTTATTATTATAAATATGTGGTCATCGTACACCACCATAATAGGGGGACATTTTACACTCTTGTTTCGTTTGTACGGTAGAAAGTAGCTTATTTTCTTGAGGCAATGTGGCTGTTAGGAGAAGTTGCCTTTATTAGAAGGATAAGTTAAACTTATTTGCATTTGTTTTACATCATTTCTTTCAATTGAAGTTGTTTCATTGTAATCATGGCCATTGTAATCTTAAGTATTGACTAAAAATATAACAAAAAGTTAAAAGCTGAAGAGACGTGAAATGATTGCAGTTGAGCGGAACTACAAATTTTAGCATGACCGAAATATCGAAAATAATATTATTTTATAAGTTTGCAGAGGCCGACAAATTTTACATTCCATTGGTACTGCAACGTGATGTAACTTTAGCTACAGAAGAATAGTATTCTTTACATAAACAGTGGTTTTCTATAATTTATAACGTCTTTTACTATTTGTTGTTGGGTTGTCTATGTTGGTGATCAGATATAGCAAATGGGATTCCTTTTAAAAAATAGTAAACAGATCAGAATTACATAATGTTCACGATGTCAATTAAACGGTGCCAATACCCAATATTGAGCAATGTCGGTGATCGATGTCGATCGATATCGTTGACCAATATTACCCAAGATGTTTACCATCCAATATGGGGCTTATGTCCTTGAACATTATTGATCGATATCGTAAATCTAATATGCCCATATCGGCCGACGTTGATCTTGCTACTTAGGGGTCAAACACTCAACTATCTTTTATTTTTTTACATGAGGTAAATTAGAAGCAGTGTGAGAATTTGTACTTCTTAACAATCATCTTTTTCACATAAACTAGAAACGAAATCCAACACATTTGAAAGTCGGAAGTGGAGTATTTTTTATTACTTTTTAGTTTAATGAAGGTTAAATACGCACATATCATTTACAAATTTTTGTACACGGGTAAAAAGAAGGACTGTAAAAGTTTAGTAGTGATGGGGTAACTTTGTGAAGATTTCATTTTTTCGACATTTTTAGGTGTTTTTCGGGTTGTATGAGAATTGTATAGTAGTCTTTGAGGTGTGAGGAAATTAAGCTATGATTTTGGTGCACATTACGTGGCTAGAAAATGTGTTATTATTATTTTATTTATTTTTTAGTATTTCCCGGTGTTTTCTGGGATCCGACTGCTCTTTGAAGTGTGAGGAAGCTATCTTATGATTTCGGTGGAAGCTATCTTATGATTTTTGTATTTTCCCTATTTCTCGGCGTCCTGGTGCTCTTTGAGGTGCGAGAAAGCTACCTATGATTTTGGTACAGCTACTATGAATAGAACATAAGCTATTTAATTTTTAGTATTTTGCCCGAAGTTTCGGCGGTCGTGAAAGTGTGGAAAGCATTGATTTAATATTTTGGAAGCTTATAAATCAAATTTATTGATTCGTTATTAATATATTAATTCGGGTAACCTCATTAATTTTTGGAAGTTTGCAATCAATTTTAGATATTTACTTATATTAACATTGCACGGCGAGAATTTACTTCCATCGTTCATAATTTGAATGGTTTGTGTCGAAGAAACGATTAGTCATCATTGGGAAACAGGAAATAAACCGATGTACATCATTCATTCTCATAGCTCTTGACATTTTCAGGTACAGATTTACACATATATCTATCGTCAAGAAAGTCTTTAATTTCTTCTGGATATTCGTTTGCAGAAAAAACTTTATGTTGATAAAAAATATTCATTAAATACACTTCAAATCAAGGTTGTTACTCTACATTCGATCGCCTGAGTTAAAATGTAAGGTTTTGAATTTGTAAAGCCAGTGCAAAAGAGGTTGCAAACGTTTCCATCTGTTGTAGTGTCTGCCAGAAATGAATAATTTGAGTGAATTTTCAGTAAGAACTCTGCTTTTACATAGTATGTTTGAACATCCAGATTCAGATATTATTTTGCCAAAAACAGACAAATATGCCAGAAACAAAGGGAAGCCTCCAAAGTGTATAAATATATTGTCGACTTGAGGTAACTCAAATGACTGGATTTGCATTGCCAGTTTAGCAATAGCCAAGCCATAAGTAACAACATCAATAGTCAGACCACATTCCCTTGCAGTATTTGTGTAATTTTCAACGTTTCCGAAATCATTGATGAGTTTGTGGAGGGCTCATCATAATTACGAAAGTACGACACCCTTTGTTCTGCATTGTTACCTTTTACCGTTCTAGAATTGTATACAATCCATATAAGTATTTCTTCTTCAAAAAGAAAGTATGTAAATAACCAGTTAAGATCTCTCCTCTCTCCATGATTGAAACTCTCGGTCCTTTTTAAAACAGCGTCGAACCATACAGCTCCAATCAGGCGCAGTTTCGTGGAATATTATTCAAGCATAATGTAAATTCAAGCTTTCTCTTTCTGATATTTTCTGCTGTTCGTCCAGATCCGGAAGACTGTTCTAGTATTGTCGATGGTCTAGACGAGATGTAGGCTGGTGTTCTTGATCGTTTATTTGCCAATTGTGCTGGTGCTGTTGAGTTTCCAAATCCTATATTTGATATTGGTAGGTTTTCAGATTGTTGAGTATCATCATATTCTAATTCTTCACCACCAATTTTCTAGAAACAATCCCGACTGTATCATGTAGGGTCCCTATGCCAGACAATGGTTCTATATTTTCATGATAGTTATCAAATACGGCGCACTTTATCAGTCCAGGAACCTTCCTAATTTCTTTGGTAATGATGATTTTCACTGAAAAAAATATTTCAGCCATTCGAGTTTCTAGTTCCTCGGCCAGCCAATAATTAATACTGTGTCCAAATATGTTGAATATTCGCAGAACTTCATTCTTCAACGTCAGGCTCTTTAAACACAAGCCCAAAGTTAAATGCTTTGAAATGACAAAATTTCCACGAGAAACTGAGAATACCTAATCTACTGAAAATAATTTCATGCGTGGTGTGAATTTTGATTGCGAGGATTTCAACATGGGGCCATGAAACAAGACTTCAAGAAAACTTTTACATGTAAGTGCACATGAAAATAATAAAAAAAAGTTGACTTTCAGTCTTATGCAAGATCCTTAATCCGCATAAAAACCATGCGCGAATTTGTTTTACGGCCCTGAAAGTCTCGAAAATCTTGTCTTACAAGACTAATGTTCCCGAAAATCTTATCCTACGAATCACATTTTGATTGCGGGGCTTGGTCGTCACAAAACCCCGATGGGTGTTTTGCATGTGCCTTACGCTATTTTTTTTTTATCTTAGAGTACTTTGTCCCCTCAATTTATTGTCTTACGAGCTGTTGAATTTGGTTGAATTAACTTTTTATGTAGGGCCTACATAGAAAGAAACACAGAAATGATACATAGAAAGGAACACAAGGGCAGAAGAATGTTTAATGTACCTTATGACGTAAATTTTGTCTCTATTTGAAATTTCATCTTCTGTTACGGTCCTGAGAACCCCTGATCTTGTCTTACGAATCATTATTTGGTTGCGGGGGCCGTCCGCACAAAATTCCGTTGAGTTTTTTCATTGCCTTGCGACATAAATTTGACCCTTTTCCAAAATATCGGCAGTTTATGATGTGTAAGACAAGGTAATTTTCATGTCACCTGTTGAACTACAGCAGATGGAGGTGTCACAGGTTTATACTTTATGACTCAATTTTTCCTGTGCCAGATCCCTGTGCATAGTGAACTTTGACATTAATCAAACAGATTTTTTATATACTGTATGCAGCTTAGTAAATATTAATCTGTTTTTTTTTCTGCGAGTTCATCCTATTCATCCATTGAACTGCCATATATCGACTACCACTTAGCGAATATTGAGATTGATCTAATGAAATCTGTAGTATACATTTACCAAATCATTCCCTTCTTAATTCTAGCATGCTTTTCTCCTTTTGATAACATGGTCCCTGGACGTATTTTATCAGGGTGATGTCATATTTCTCAATACCCCTTCCTTATTTACTTATATTTGACCTTGATCAAGGATCAAGAAATATTGCCTATAGATTCCTGTGAGGTTTTTTAAATAGTGGTGAGAAGAAAAACATTATTTCTTACTTATTTCGAAATATTACATACCTGACTTTTAACTTAGATCCCAAGTCGAATCAAATATTATTCATTGTATGTATTCCTTCATGGTGTTCTTCAGACTGAGTCTGTATTTTCGCTGCCGCTTACTGTTTCGTACATATCTCCTATTCGACCTTAGATCCTTCAACGGTGAAAAACTAATTTTGTTAATATTTGACTACGGTTATTTTAAATCTGCATTATTATTCGTCTCCTCTTGCTAAAATTGGACATGTTTAACCTCAGTTACGTAATATTTTGACTTTTTTTACTTCTATAACTTACAAATTTTGACGTTTTTCAACCCAAGCTACAAAATATTTCGAATATTTTAATCTATATGGGTTCCGAAATTCGAAATTTCTCTATACGGCTTACTGAATTTTAAACATTTCGAAGATTTTTATTTATATTATTTGGCAAAATTACAATTTTGTAAGCTTGCATATAATATTTTGTATACGACTTAAGAATGTAGACATTTTAACCTAACGCGTTAGTTATTATTGGACCTGGTAGCCATATACTTATTTTGACCTTTACTAAACAGAAGACATGTATTCTTTTCAGTAACTTTAAAAAAAACATAAATACTCATTTTCAGGTAATTTTTTTAATTCGAATTTACTAATGGTGAATAATGGTGAACATTAAAATATAAATGCGTCCTGAATATGTTTTTTTTTATTTGAGCTCCGCGGATAATCTCACGTTTATCAACAATTATTCCCTTCTAGGGAATAACACATTATGTCTTAATACAACGACTTTTCGCTCGATAGCAAAACTCACTAACTACATCTGTTGTCAGCAACTTTTCTATCTCTGCATTCGCAAATTTTTAAGACACTCGCATTCTATAATATCTACTTCCCACACCGTGTTTCTTATAACAACTTTTCTCCCTAATTTCTTCTGTCTCTTTAAACAGAAGATTTATATTATCTGGATATAGAATAATTTTATACTTACTACCTGTCTAGTAGCTCATGTAGTGTGTTTTCAAAGTTTGCCAACATTCGTAAATTATATATTTTCCTTTCTCCTGTTTGAATACGATATTTAAATATGTATAGTATTTGCACTATTCAAATATTTTCCGCAATTTTTCAATCCGAAAATATATGGAGGACAAATAAATCGAATCACTTTTATTCATCAATATGGGTCAAATTTATTGTACATAATCTACTTTACATCTATTGACTTTAGCACCATTAGATATTGGAATCATCTAAGTATTCAAAACAGTCGAAGATAATGTTAAAGTTTCCAAATTTGGTGTAAAATTACTGAAACATAATATACAGTTACATAAAAATAATACATATAATTCTTCAGAACAAATGATTTTAACACTTTAACAACTCTGCCCGCGTATAGCCCGAGTAGTAATCAGACAATAGCATCACATATAATCACGTTAAGAACGTTCTAAAAAAATTATAAAATGTTTGATTTAGGCTTCTAGTATTATTATACTCAAATATTTCATTTTTTCCGTGAAGTAGGAAAATATTGCTCCCTGCTGTAAGGGCATAAGGGCTCCGTTGCCTGTGTTAACCCGTCAGTGTTACACGTGGGTACTCAGGACCCAGCAGAATTCTGTTTAAGTGTTTACTCACAACTGGTAGGTCCGATTATTTTAATCTCCTCAGTAGTCTTTTGACTGGCAGTGATAAATGTTTTACTGAAAAAAGTTCTTTCAGTAAAGTACTTCTAAGCTTGTGTACTACAGAGGAGTGGGTCCCCAGAACCCAAGTGTACCATTTATGTAACTATTTTTCTGGATGAAATTGTTGATTATTTGCTATAATTCCTTCTGCTTAAGACATTATAGCGGGAGGAAGTCATTTAACCAATGATGAAATAGCAGATATCCTAAATAGGGAAGGTGATTCTGAAGACGACATTAATTACGTACTGAATGAACATTAAAGTGAAAGTTGGGTATCATCTGACAGTGAAAAATGATAATAAAAGTAACGATACTACTACAGTAGTGGCTCAGGGAGATAAGCCTGTACTTATCATGGCAGAAATAACTACAAATGGTCCAGCGTTCCTACTGTAAGAGGACGAACACCTGCTAACATTATTTTTCATCTACCGGGAGTACTGGAGCAAAAGGGTGATGCAAAGATTATGGGTTCTAGAGATCCTCGTTGATGATTCTGTGATTGACACTGTAGTGAAATTTACCAGTGTGCAAATTACATCTGCTGCGACTACCAGCTGTTGTAGTATCTACTGAAATATCCAAACAAAAAAGATACGCATTGTGGCCTAGTAAAAGAAAAGGAAAACATAAACTACTGCTACCGTAGCAAATTACCAATCTGTAAAGAATGCTGCCGCACATTATGCTTAAACAGCTGAGAAAAAAATGACGTCTTTTGTACCAATTCATGAGAGCATCTATATTGTACCTGAAAACTTAGGAGATGTAAATAAAAAATATTAAGGTCATAATTCCCCATTTTTAGTTATACTGGTCCCTAGGACCCAAGTTTACCAGCCATGTAACTTTTTTGTGAGTGTACCACTGGAAAGTTAAATATTATTTTGTGTTCGACTCAATGCATTACGACAACTTTTACTTTATATGACTGCTCGAAATTACGATGATTTTAACATTTTAATCTAACCTATGTCTTGATTTCATACATGACATATTTCTTTCTCGTATAAGACTTCTAAAATCTAACCCAAGTTTTGTTTTCGTATACGGGTTATTTTAAACCTAACTTTGAACTTAACATAACTTGAATTTGACACTTGTTAACGAAACCAACGTGATATCTGTTAACAACTTGGTGATATTTCGACTATTTTGACATATAATTTACCGAAATTCAAAGTTTTAACTTAACAGTCTGTATAGGAACTAATGCATTTTGACATTTTAACGAATAACGTGCTGGAATTTGACGTTTTAATCATTGTATGCTTTATACGAGCTACTGGAATTTGTATTTTTCATCCAAAATCGCTATTTTAACCTTTATGAATCCCAAAAATTCGACACTAGTACGTAATATTGTGTATACGAGTTAATGAACTTCAACTAATTTATTTACTGACATTTGAATATCTAACATATGTTATGTAATATTTCGACTGTTTTGACCGGTAGTACTGAACAAATTATTGAACTCACTAGTTGAAAAATGAAACAGAAGCATTACTTAAGAAGAAAGCTCGTTTATTAATAGAAAAAATATGAATTGTAAGTGATTGTTTGATATTTCATACACAAATGCTCGGTGAATGCTAAATATACTGACCTTGATAGACAAAAAATTAATACATTTTCTGACATGCCTCTGGATCAAGGCAGGCATTCAGGGACATGATGCTACACTCTGTTATACGTTCAATTGAGAGGAATTTGTTGGTACAGAGCATTAATATATTTTGTTCTTCAGAAAATTCCACATGTTCTCAACGCGATTCAAATGTCAACTATTTCCAGACCATGGGAGCAATTCGATGCCCCTTCCAACGAAAAACATTCTTACAATGAAAAGAAAGAAAGAAAAGACAAAAGGAAAAGGAAAAGACGATTATATTGAATCAGATATTATGTTTGAAAATATATAAAGGTAATTTATATAGTCCTGAGACACAGAAATTAAGTAAAATCGCTTTCAAATCAATATTTTAATGTCAACATTTTTTCACGGAGTCCAATAATTTGGTCAATATTCTATACACCTTAGTGAAATTCAACGTTTTTATCCTAAGTTATGTAATATTTTTGTTTATCAGTTTGATAATGTTCAGTGCGATTTGTCTAAATTCGATATGATTTAGCGATATTTAAACTTTTCCACATAGGCTAGCTTAATATACTGTATATATCTTGCTGAAAATCAACTGTATAACTTACGGTTGCCCTATATTTTCTCTCTAATCCATAGCACACTTAAAACGTGGCCCATGTTGACTTTTCTTACAGCTGTAAAATATTGATGACTATGTAAATTCATCGCAAGAATGTATTTGGATAGCTACAGGCTACTGTCGTTACAAATGTTCCAGTTTTTTTTTTTGTACAAGAGCAATCTACATAATGTCTTGATGTTATACACATTGCGTCAGAAATAAAGAAACAGCGTGGAGAACTAACACGGAAAACTAACAAGGAAACCGTTCGCGTCCGAAACCGTCCCCTCTAGAACCGGGAATTGCTGTTGGAAAACTTGTGTTCCCTCGCGTACTATCTCCGTGGCTACATAACTTTATTATAAGTTGAACTTGGTAAGTTATCATATACAATTAAATATGAAGGCAATGTTTTCCTATGTATATTTGTTTAATGTAAGAGCCTTGAAATTTCGTTTAATATAATTTATTAATTTATTGTGTGCCCTTTAATAACTTAGGCTCAGGATGTAATAAGGTAGGGAGAGGATGTTGCAAAGTAGTTGACCAGGGTCTACTAGCTAGTTACCATTCCAGCATTTCTCTATGCTGACTGAGAAAATCACTTGAAAAAACTCATTTACGATCGTCAGTAGCTGGTATATTGGCACCCTCAACGTGACGACCTTTCCTGATTTCTCCGGATCTGGGAATTATTTATACTGTTAAATAGCCACTGTTAGAGTAAGAAGAGCCTGTGCTGTTGTTATGGGCGTCTTTATGCACATAGTACACGGGAAATGTAGGTGCGTATGTCAAGGAACGTGACACATCAGTTTGGAAATAGCCATCTAGAACAAAACGGAAATAATTAAGAGCAATCCATTATTACGGTGCATATATAATGGTGAGTTAGCGTATAGCACTAGTGCGCCATGTCAAGTGGTGAACAAAGGTGATTCCAAGTGACAGTTTCTCCTGTTATGTAGGTGTATTATGGATGGTGATGAATATAGGCTTACGATTTCGATCACTGCGAGTGCGGCGTTCGGCTGAAATGAAAACAATGTTTGCGTCTTGTTTTGACTGATTCTGAGTCTCCATTTACAAAATCAATTTGTAAACCGTGATATTGCTGAACTCAGAGCAATATTGATCTGCTGTATGATTTAAACTTGGGAGAGGAAGCAATGTCGTGGAGATACTGGAAACATTTAACAACTGCAGGTAAATTTCTCTGTAGCACATACGTTGCTACATCTTTTACAATTAAATCTATATTTACTATATTCTGTTGCAATTTCATTATACAAATGAGTACTGAAAATTGTTACATTATCATTTCTGAAGATTTCTGTTAAACACAATAACAGAAAACGATTTAGAATTAACATCAGTTCATAAATATCTAAATATTTACAGCATTGAATATCTTCTTGACATTCATACAGAAGTGCGGTCATGTCTTGCTCCAGTTTATTAAAATCGCTTGTGTGTTCAACATTTCTTCCCGAAATCACGTTAATAAATGCATTTCAAGATTAATCAACTCGTTTCCTAATTAATTTTATCCTAAAATAAGGTTTCTAACTTTCTAAATCATTATTTCCTCACTTCATGTCGAGGCTTCACCTTTGGCTTATTGCCATTCGGATTTTTTGTTTAATAAAAATAATTTTGTTTATACAAGAAACGCTTTGACTAAATCATGAAAATAACATACATCTATACTAAAGCATACAAGATTATCATGGTCATTATAATATACTAGGTGTTTAAAAGTGATTAATGTAGTTCTGGGTAAATTACAACAGTTTCACCATAAAATAATTTATGACACTAATTTCCTCTTAGTTGTAAATTCAGGATCAGTTTTAAAGTATTTACCAACAATAAAGTACTAACAATTTCTATACATTTAACCTAAACTTGTTTCTAGATGTATGAAGATTCAATTTATGAAAAGAGCAACAAACATTACTTACGACACTTTTAGGTTACGTACTGAAACTTCTAGATGCTAAGAGACAATGATTCAACTTCTACAAGCAAAAACTAAACAAGCAATAAAGATACTCACAGCAAGAAGAGATGTTAATATGAAACCCTGCTGACAAATGTGGGTGTCTGTTACTGCTAAACAGAGCTGACTATGAGAAGGAAGCGTTATTACTGCTAGAAGATAAAGAAACTCTTAAAAATACTCCAGAGAGACGAGAAGCTAATGAGAATGATTATGAATAAAACTGACTTCATTAAATAAAGCTTCATGGAAACAGGGATACTAACGCAAAACAGAAAACAGGAAACTATCAAATCTTAAAACGGTGCATACAAGTTTCTACCTTATACCGAAAGTACACAAATAACCGAAACCAGGGACAGGTTCGCCACCTTGTAGGCCTGGTAGGTCTGAACATGCAACAACCCAAAAGTTATCTAGACAAATATCTAACATACTTTCCTATGAAACTGATACCCACATTACTCGAATGGCTGAAAGACACCTCTGAGCTTTTGTAATGAGTAAGAATTATATGAAAGATAAGTCGCAAGAATATAGTATTCCCGACAAACATAAAGTTGTATATATAAATATAGACAATACAAGGGGCATTCAACTAGTTTCAGAATACTATACATTCATAATGAATTACTAAGATCAGTGTGCAAGGAGGAGAATCTAGACTCTTCGTCCCCTCCTCTAATCAAGAGAGGCTTGCAAAACCTGAAATACAATAATTACATTATGTTTGGTGGTTGAACTTTCCTACAAAGAAATTAAGAGCAACAGGCGCATGGGTATCAGTAGTATGTGGAAATATACATATTCATTGAGTTGGCAAGAACCAATAAGTACCGGTTTGTGGACGATATATGGGTTAGCTTCCCAGGCACAGAAGAGCAAATAAAATCTTATTTAAAAAAATTATACAAAAACGCATGGAACTGCAATTCACACTTGAACAAAGCAAAGCGTAAATCAACTTTCTAGTTGTTACAGTGAAGAAAACGGCAAACAGATGACTGGATTACAAACCAACCACACGCCATGGATTTTGAGGAGGAAGCTCAGCACACCTCTCCTCCCTGAAGAGCTCACTCATTAATAGCCAACGACTTAGACTAAAGAAATTAATTAAAAAAATAACAGAAGAGAAAAAAACGGCTAAATAGAAGGGGAAAACCTTCATAGCTAGAGGCTATAACAAAAGGTAGTTGAAAAGATATCAAGAAACTACTTTCACCAAATGCAAAACGAAATACCTCAAAAACGAAGAGGGAAGACAGAATAATCTTCCCACTAACTTACAATCCAATCTTTCCGAGAAATATAAACAAGCTAACACACAAGTTCTGAAAAAACATGGAGATTCTCTACAGAGGTGCTAAGCCATAGTACGGAACACACATGATACTATACACATGAGATGAATCTTGATAACGAAGAGGCATCCTTTAAAACAAGCTACTAACAGAAATATTTTAAGATCTCTCCTCCTTCATTTAAGTAAAAGGACGAAAATCAGCAACACTGAAATCGAGCATTCATAAACAACCAAGATATTAAAAAATAATTAATATTTCATATATATATTTAAAATTAGAAAAACTTTTAACAACTCAGCTCTGCAACAACAGAGCTCACAAGAACTTCCCTAAGCGACAAGGATGAAATGAAGAAACAAGCAACTCAGCACAAACTTTCTAATCTGCAGATCAAACATAAAAGAGTCTGGACAGAACACAGCTGGGTGACAAATAGGACAAAAGGTCATTTGACAAAAAACAAACTTAGAAGACCAGAATAATAACCAAACAATTATTACTACTAGGCGGTGAGGCCACAGAAATCATGTTTTACGCATACACGGAAAACCGGAAACATTCCATGTGGCAGGAGTGTTGCCAAATCGATCTCATATAACACGATCGGTCTCCTGTATTGTAAAGGAGTTATTCCACTTAATTTTTCATTTTTGTATACTGAACCATGTTTCTTCGTTTTAATTTGGTTCTACGAGTGTATGGTCTACTTACCAGTGTATATCCCTAAACGAAACATAATGACATACTTATCCTAGTTACTGGTAAATAGAACATATTCTCGTAAAACCAAATTAAAAGGAAGAAACATGGTTCACTATATAAAATTAAAAAAAAATAAAGTTGAAGAACTTCTTTACAGAGACCGATCGTTGCACATCGAGTCCACATTGTCGATGCAATTGGTTTGGAACCAGAGCTATCACACGTAAAAGTGGCGTGTATGTAATCGTGTAAAGACGAAAAAAAATGAAACGGTGTCGATTAGGGTATGACCTGTTCCTTTTTCATGCACATTTTTCGTATATCTGAATGGTGAAATAGTGCAAGGAACATCTATAAACCATTGGGGTGACCACTCTGAAAGAGATCGTGCGAGGTAAACACAAAATACGCCCGTGTTGAAACATTCGCCAAAAAACAGGTCCGTTCTAGGGCTCCAGTGAAAGTGTCGTTGGAGAAGCTACGCGAAGATCGGCGGATTGCTGTCCGGGAATATCCACCATCTCAACGTCTCATGGAATACAAGCTCAATATGACACACTCAACTACTTGTAATGTCATTCGTCACCGTCTTGCCCAGTGCTGCATCAGTAAGAGTCTGGTTAATAGCCTCCTCCCCCGCCACAATACAGAATACAAAACCAACTACCGCAAAGTGTATGAACGGCACCTGGGGCGAACAAAATTACAGTACGTGATCATTGAATGAGGAGATCATTTATTTAACAGGGAATGGTCATATTCAGGCGATTACGTATCGTGACGCCACCCGAAAGGGACGAACGGAGTTCTACCGCCAGTGTCCCGAAAGTTTTTCACCGGTGAATCATAATTGTCAATGAATTCGGATATCAGGGGAAGTATACCATTAGTAAGCTTGAAAAAAACGTCAAGATGAATGAAGCTTACTTCCAGGAAGCCATTATAACCCCTATATTTCGGACATACATCCCTTGTTTGTACGCAACCAACACTAACCAGGTGCTTATCCACATTGACAGACCTCCACATCATCCATTCGGTTTTATCAGAGCAGGGAGCAAGAAACTTGAATTCGTTATATTCCCTTTCATGACTCAACTGTAAGGGCAATTATGCTAATGCCATTGATTTTTGCACAATTTGGCCTGCTCGAACGATGTCTTCAACATAGATGTCCTGACACGCTTGCTGGTCTCAGGAAATCCTGCCGTGAGAAATCGGATAGAATTCCCATGCTAGTGCTCTAATGCAGTTTCTACCAGTGGAAACGAAAAGTCACCAGTGGCGATGGTTTATAATTCGGGTGGTCCAATAAAGCACAACCGGTGATGGTGACATGGATTTTGCTAAGGAACAAGAGCAGAAAATAACTACAAAATGATAATAATAATGTACATTCGAGCAAACTCAGGCCAAATCATACATACGGATACACTCAAGTTTACCAACATAACATCAGGAACAACGAGGAAATAGTAATACGGTTATGATAATAAGTACCTAGTCGCACCTTGACGGCATGGAAGCTATAAGCATTAAAATTGAATGAAGAAAATAACATAACGGCTGGAAAAAGCAATGAAGAGATCAGCATTGAATTCTTTACTTTGATATATATATATATATATATATACACCATCAGAATTCGAATGTTAAAGACATAAAAATGAAACATCAAAAGCAGAAGAGGCATAAAGTAACACAATTGTATTAAATTATAAAACTTGCCATGCATAAACACATTCAGCATAAAATAACAAAAGCTGAAGGAAATTCTTGATCACGCTACAAACAGAGTCCAGAGTTATTTTGAAAGCAAGGGTTGGGTTCTGGGTTCCATCTTATCATGAAAAAGGATAAAATAAGCACCAAATAATCCAGAGAAAATTTATCACTCGCATACCAATTATATTTATGTACCCTTTAAACACCAATGGGGAGGGGGTCAGTGACTGAGGGGGCCCCAAGGCAAATGTTTCATTTTCTTGAAAATATTGTGAAATATGATGGTCATATGATTGATACATTCATTTAATAACCTTTGTATAATTCCATGAATGAATGAATTAATGAAATTCCATATCTAAATGCATTATATTTTCAATGTTTTATTTTTTATCGTTTATCCTAATTCCAAGTAAATTTTTATTTTGCCCCTTTTACAACGACGAATGAATGAATGAATGAAAGAATGAAAATGTTTAATTGAAGGTAACCTAACCTAAACTAACCTTTTTAACTTCTTTCAGAATTTATACACATGTTCTATGTTTTATGAGGTAAATCTTAAACAACAATGCAAATTATTTTTACTGCTATTTTGGAGGTAGAACTGTAGTAATATTTATAAGCATATGAAGAAAATACATTGAGTAACTTTATTTGGATTACATGACTTAAAAGTACAAAATTCTTTTGGCATATTTATATCTTTTCAGAACTGAACAATATAACCAAAATTTACAAATATTTTTTATTTCCAAGTGGGAATTGAATTACTTCAAACAACCTGCACAGACCCTTTTTGTAACTTTCTTCTCATGTGCTGTGTGGGAAGGACATATATACTTGTTACATTCTGTGCATGCCTTCATATATTTTCTGTCCTTTCCACGAGTACACATATAGCAACGGCCTTTTCTTGTCAATTTTGGCAACTTAAACGAATCACTTTTCCACGTGGCTCGGTGAGCACAATACGTCTGGACACTGCTCCTTCTCCTTTATTACAACTGTACCCAAAACTTTTAATACTTGTAATGTACTTTTTGTTAAGACCAAAAGCATTTTCTGCACGCTTTTCAATGTTGAATGCACGTAACTGACGTGCAAGTTCTTTGATAAAATATTTCTTACCTCATGCTTTACTTAAATGTACTTGAGCAAATGCTTCGTTAGTTTCTCGAAAAATTATGTAGGAGTTATAAGCTGATATGTCAATCAGGTTGCAGAAAATTGGTATGGGCCATCGAAATGTTCCTCTTCGACAACTGTAAAATTTTACACATTGATCGAGTATGTCTACACCCGGTTTCGTAAATTATAATAATTTATTATATCGGGCATTTTATCAGAAAATCCCAGTCATGGTGCTGAGTAGGGAGAACAATAACAACATTTCTTATTTTAGGTATGTAACTATCCAAAGTTAATTTGTCTGCAAAAGCATACCTGACAGTCCCAGGTAATGCACCTTTTAGTGCAGGAGGACCAATTTCCAATGGTACGTCTTTTCTGTCACTTCTAATAGTGCCAGGAACTGTATTTTTCTTTACCAGCAATTCAGAAGTAAGTGGAATAGAAATACATTTTCTATCCATAGTAATACTCCGCCCAGAAAACTCTAACTGACCTTTCTCTACTAATCTTCGCTCTTTTAGAAGTTACCGATGAACTATTACATGCGTTGAATAATTCCTTTGTAGTAGTTTTGGTTCTTTTAGACCTATCAAAAGCCTTTGAGTTAGTTGAACATGATCTTCTTCTTGCCAAAATGAAGTGCTATAATTTCTCTACTATAAGTATTGATTGGTTCAAATCATATTTACAAGGTAGAGAACAACGTGTTTTTCTGAAGTCTCCTGACATTAAAATTTCTGAGCCTTTGTCTCTGAAAAGAGGTGTTCCTCAAGGATCAATATTAGGCCCAACATTATTTTCCTTGTATGTTTCAGATTTAGTTTCAGTTGTTAAAAACGCTCAAATTCGCTGTTACGCCGATGACACGCAGTTATTTATTAAATCCTCACCAGGAAATATGAAGCGAACAATAAATCTTCTCAATGAAGATCTGCAAAATATACACAATTGGTGTAGCGAAAACTAGTTAGTCATTAATCCATCAAAATGTACCTATACTGTTATAGGGATAGCTACCCAACTTCAGAAACTGAAGACATCGGAACTAAACATAAAGTTGAGTAACTATACCATCAGATATTCACCCAGTATTAAAAACCTTGGATTAATGGATATAAATCTTAACTGGAATTCTCATGTAGCTAACGTATGCTCACGTTCACTAAATAACCTAAGATGCCTATATAGATCACGTGACTTGCTCACGTTAAAAACAAAATTGTATCTAATACAGACACTAATTATGTCCTTGTTTAATTACGGTGATGCCGTATATGGTCCTTCCCTTCAAATCAACAAAGTCAAATCCATTCAGAAAGTCAAGAATTCCTGCATCCGGTTTGCTTTCAACCTTCGTAAATTCGAACATATTCTCCCTGTATTAAATGAGAACAATATTTTGACAATGTATCGAAGAAGGTTCTTTCGTTTCTGTTGCAGAATTCACAACATCATTCACAAGGAAACACCCGCTTATCTCCATGGAGAACTTATCTCTAGGTCTAGTATCCATAAGTACGTTACACGTAATAGGTCAACATATGATGTTCCAAGATACAAACTCACACAAACAACTCGATCATTTTCTGTATCAGCTGCGAAAGCCTGGAATTCCTTGCCAAATGGTATTACATGTGCAAAAACACTAAATGAATTAAAACTCTTCTAAGTGTATATTTGCTTAATCAGCAAAGAATATGCTCTTCTACCAGTGATATTTAACTTTCATATGTTTTTATAGTGTTGTGTGACTAAGGCACTTTTATGTACGTTTCTATTTTGTATTGTGTGTGCGTGTTTTTTTTTCAATGATATTTATGAATTATCATTGTATATTTAACTTTTATATGTTTCTATTGTGTTTTAAGGCTCTTTTCATGTACGTTTTTAATTAGTCCTTTTTTTTCGATTATGTATTTGTGTGGTTCTTTTTTCTCTCAATTATTGTTTGTGTATTTTCATTTGTATGATCTGACAAGGGTTAGGTGGAAGAACAGCTATTAGCTGAACCTCGCCTGCTGAAATAAAGGAAATTAAATTAAATTAATTTTATCACTATTTCTGGACCAGTATTGTATCCACTTCCTACATTTGCCATCTTTCCTGCGTAAGGTTCCCCAGCAAGATAATATTTAGTATTCAAATCACACATCAAGTTTATTTCGATGCCATATTTTCCAGGTTTAATAGGAATATACACTTTGAAAGGACAACGGCCTCGGAAAGGTACTAGTTATTCATCGACAGTAACTGACTTATCATGGTAAAAATATTTAGGAAACGTATTCACCACCATATTCCACAAATCTCTAATTGGGGCAAATTTATCTTCCTTCTTGCGAGAAACACGCGTGGTTTCATCGTCAAACTGCAAGCATTTCAATAGTAACCGCATTCTATGTTCCGATAATGTGACTCTGTACAAGGGAAAATTGTCCATAGTAAAAAGATCTCGAGTACTGTTTTTATTCTGTCGATGTGCACCACAATTCAAGACCACCTATAATTGCAAACATGTCCTCCCTTGTAAACTCTCTGAAGGTTTAAATAAATATATCCTTATTTGATTGTTTGAATATGAACAGCTTTATTCGTATATTTTAGTATGCAATCCTCAACATAATTATGAAAGAACAATTGAAATGTTTCCGCCTGGGTATCAGGAATAGCTCATCTTCTAACACCAGGTTGAGTTCTCGTAGTATTTTCTGATTGAGATTGTCTTATTTTTTAGAGGTAGGGATTTCCAAATCATAACGGACGAAGTTTCATATCACCAGAAACTTGATTTAATTTTACATCTGGACGTGGACGCCTTCGTAACTGTTCAGTAACTTCCTCGCATTCGTCCGATTCACTGCTTTCGCTGCTTTCTTCTTCCCTCCTTTCATCAATACAGTCATCATTGCCACTATCAGAACTGTCAAACTTATCTTCATCACCATCGAAATCAGAATTTATGAGTTCATCTTCAATTTCTTCAGACGTGAGTGGTCTTTGTCGTTTTGCCATAGCTTTTATTTCAACTGAAAAGCAAGCCACAAACTATTCACATTTTCATGAAAATTACTGTTGTCAAAGTTATATAATGTATTTCCTCCATATGCTTATAATTATTACTACAGTTCTATCTTCAAAATAACAGTAAAAATAATTGGCATTTTTGTTTCAAAGATTTACCTCTTAAAACATACAATATGTTTACGTATTTTAGTGCGTTTTTCTAGTATTATATTTATAGTATAGTGGTAGTACTAAATTAGTAGTAGTAGTTCTACTACTAGCACTACTATTAACATATTACTATAGTAGTAATGCAATAGTACTATATTGGTACTATAGTTTCAATAGTGCTAATATTTTTGTGTGTTTCTATAATTTGTAACGACATGTAAATTGTTATTCTTAGTATACTCTTGCACGTGACAATACATAGATCTACCTCATGTAACATACCACTCAAGCCAGCTGTGCAACAATAGGTAATCCGTTACAATTAGAAGGCCAAGGTAATAACAATAAATGTCAGAAAATTTCATATCAAAATTTTAAAAGATAGTAGAGAAACTCGTACATAAATGTGGTGTGGGGTCGTTGACCCCTCCCCCCATCGGTATGCGAGTGTTATGAATTTGCGATAGCAACACTAACGAAAGCATTAGTCGATGGGTCACACTGAAAACAGCCGTTCTATATTTGAAGTTTAGAAACTGCAATTTTCATTAGAAGGTTTCAACATTGTGTAATTATATTCTACCTCTTGCTGTATTCCACCATATACAGATGACGTGAACCATAGCCTATTCAAATAAATGAACGCTGGTATATATCTCGATGATAGGAGATATACCGTGCAAAGTATCTTGGAAGTAAATGCGTAACATTTTATGAATCAGCCAAGCTTCATATAGAGTTTTGACAAAGTTCCTCACATTGCTTTCCTTAGAAAATGAAAATATCTCTCAAAAGCTTAATACCTCCGTTTTAAAAATTCAAACAAGAAATTTGTTCGCAATTTGACCATTTAAAAAAAAAAGTCAAATAGGGTAAATTTTATTGTGTGTCGCCCCCCATCAAGAGATATTAAGAAACTAATTATTCCATTCGTTTGTGTTGATTTGTTCTGCGGTATCTTGATTTGTTCTGCAACCGCTTCCGAATTAAATTTATCAATTTGTGGGCGGGCAGGCCGACGTCGTTCTAGCCCCCACACTTACAACGCCGAGTCGCTCTGTGATCGAAATAAGCTCATTCGTTTGTGTTTCTATGTTGCCAAGTTTCAACATTTGTTCCACAATCTTTTCCGAAATAATGGAACTCCGATGGGGCGGAGGGGCAGTATGACGTCGTTCTAGCCCTCAACTTACAACGCCGAGTCGCTTGGTGATCAAATAAGCTCATTCGTTTGAGCTACCTTTGTGCTTTTACGTTGCCTTCAACATTTGTCCTACAATAACTTCCAATATAATGGACCTTCGTTGTGGGAGCTAGAGCGACGCCCTTCCAGCCCCCCCCCCCCCACTTTTATCGCCGAGTCGCTGTCCTTGATGTGAAGTCGCTTGTGCAGCAACGTTGTTTAATTTAAGTACTTCTTCTACTATTGTTTTAAGGTAATGGAGCTTTACCACAAAAATAATTGTTAGTAATTAAAATGCAAGGTTTTAGAACAAAATTTTAAATGCAATGTTTCTTGGAAAGAGCGCCGCAAAATTAAAGCAATTCGTATATGAAAATAAACAATTTTGTTAAAAGTAATTTCAGGATGGATGCGTGGGACGTATAATGGGACGCATGGAAGGCATTTCCGTCTCACAATGAAATTTGTGTTAAAGTTTCGGGTTCACACAAGGAAACCATTTGTTACTGATAAACCTTTTTCTCGGTAGATATACAGCAAACTAAATTTTTAGTACTCACCTTTAAAAACGTTAGTAAAATAAATTATGCCACCATTACCTAACATTTGGTAAACGAGATTCCTTTCGTGTTAGATACTAAGAAAGCAAAAAAAAAAAAAAAAAAAAAACGCTGTGGGCTGGGAATTGAACCCTGGACCCTACACTCTATATACCCACACCCTATTGCATAGACTACGGAGCGAACTGAAATATAATGATTCTGAAACCGACAGAATAATTCAACCATTCACTAACGTAACTAATAAACTATGCGCACTTCCTCGCACTATTCAGTTGTGATCTTCTACTAGTTAAAAATATATTTTCTTGAATATAAACTCTGTTATAATAAAACTTAATATTAATTCGGTGTTATTAAAATTATCGTTATAATGAAACTTCTTTGTTGCTTCCGTTAATGCAATTTATTGTGCCCTTATATACATTGCAGCGAAACTTCAGTAACATTAGGTTGGTGCGAATGAAATGTCCGCTTTGACATCTGACCAGAAACTCACCTCACCTCACCAATACAATACAAGGATTGATTCAGGTCATGAGGCTAGCGTCACAAACTCACAATGTCCAGCAAGTAGGCTGAGGTACCCACACAATCATGAAGCAATGTGTTATTGAACAGGGTCGTGTGAAAGTGCACCATTAAGAACACACTTGGGAGTATTTTTTTGTTTATGAATTTAAACTGGGACGTTCTGCAGCAAGCTACACGAAACATTAACAGTGCGTTTGGGATAGAAATGCTGAATTAATGCATCATTTGCTGTTGATTTGTCAAATTTCGTTCTGGTGACAACATTACAAAATGAGCCCCGTGGGTACCGACCCCGTGGTTTACATGCTGGACATTGCAAACAGCGACCCCAACTTTCTGAACGCCGTGATCACAGGCGAAGAAACATTGGTGTATGGGTACGACCCAGAAACCAAGATACAGTCGTCACAGTGGCCATATCCGTCATCCCTGAGACCAAAGAAAGCACGGCAGGTCCGAAGGAAAGTCAAGGTCATGTTGGCCGTTTTCTTTGACTCCCCTAGTATGGTAGATCATGAGTGCGCCCCACAAGGCCAAAACATCACAAAAGAGTACTACTACCACGAGGTCCTTCGTCGCCTTCGTGATGCTGTGCGGCGCATACGACCGGATCTGTGGGCAGCCTAAAGCATGGAAGCTCCATCATGATAATGCACCGGCACATTCTGCACATTTGATTCAGGGTTTCCACGCCAAACACAACATTCCTGTGGTTTGTCAGGCTCCCTACTCATCCGACATGGCTCCGTGTGACTTTTGGTTGTTTCCCAAGCTGAAAATGCCGCTCAAAGATACCCTATTTGAGTCAAGAGAAGACATCAGGCGGAATGCGACGGAACGGTTGCTCACTATTCCAAAAACTGCGTTCCAGACGTGTTTCAAACACTGGCGGGAGCGCTGGGAGAAGTGTGTGCATTACGAAGAAGGAGCTTTAGTGTTTCGGATTTTCTAATCAATAAATGTATTTTGCCAACTAAAGGTTCGATACTTTTTAACACACCTCATATTGACGTCTAAGGTAGTGCAGCATAAAGAACAGCATAAAGCAATGCATACGTTAGGAATGCTACTAGCAAACAGAGTAAATTCACAGTTGAAGTGAAGTGATTTAAAGTCAACTTAAATTCAAATTTCAAGAACTGACCTCAGCTCAACTCAAATCCAGATGTTGAAATATGAACTAAAGCAACTCAAAGTCGCTTTTTTTTTAGCTCGGTTCAGTTTTTGTTCATTAAATAGTCGAATCCTTTGTTAACATATTCAGTGGTTTGAGCGGGAATTAAATTGCTTACCGTTGGATATGTTTTAATGTAAGAGCAGAGGAACATTTGGAAAACAAATATGAAAAAGATTATATTAACGCATTATAACTGGTATTTTATTAGGTTTAAATTGAAGACTTGATACAAAATTATCGAAATTCGTATAGAAAATTGTCGATGTTAGTTCTTTCATAAACATGAATGGTATTTAACATCTATTGCGTTAAAAAAAGAACGTGTGAAGTTAACAGCTGCCATTTAAAGTAAAAGTCAATAAACGGAGCCTAGAAAGCAGGGAATTAATGAAAAATACCCTGCGTTCTTAAACTCTCAGATATAAAGTAGAGTCCCGATTATCCGATCTAAATGGACTGTGGCCTGGTCGGATGATCGGGAAGGCCAGATGACGTGGAAAGTAAAAAATACGACATTTAATAGTGACAAAATACATTCATTATTTCAAAAATTGCATACTAGTAACGTGAACAAACTATAAATTTATATAGTATGTGTTCTTTATGCTAACTGCTTGTAATTGTGGCTTGTGGCAGTGAATATACGTTTGAATTCAATCAATAGAAAATTTATTTCGTCACAACACTCAACAACTTGTGATATTTGACGGAATTTTTCCTGCCAATTCCAGATCGGATTAGCAAAGGTCGGATAATTGGGAATTTACTGTATAAGCCTGATAATACCAAACTCTGCAAATATATTTATCATTTACTAATTGTATTTGCATTTATTTGCAACGTCATGTTTTTATTATTTTGGATTTGTTAAGTTGTACATATAATGCAATTTCATTATGACAAGATTTTAGGTAACCTGCTTACTACGTCTTTTAATTAAATTTATTTTGTTTGTTCTTCTAGAATACCTTTAATCCATCCCTTAAAGATACGTTAAGCTACAGCACCAGAGATCTGTCTATTGTGTACAAGAAATGCATTTTTCTCTGCTTCATGATGCAGTTTGTGTGCGCAGTAAACGGGAAACATCACAATATTTATTGTCTTTATACCATCGGTTTCTTAAAATTAGAACATTCTGAGCCACAGATGACTAAAACCTATAAACAAATTCATTTTAAATGCAATTTAAAAAATAAAAATGACATTAACATATATACGTACATATATTGACAAATACATTACCCTACAATAATACATACGTTACAGTACTAAATAGTGAGTTGATATCAAATGCGAGCGACGAATGTAGAACAACTGTTGAAACTTGGCAACGTAGCAGCACAAAGGTAGCACAAACGAATGAGCTTATTTCGATCACCGAACGATTCGGCGTTGTATGTGGGGGGATAGAGCGACGTCGTCCTCCCCCCACAAAAGGGTACCTTTACTTCAGAAGCGGTTGCATAACAAATCGAGATACTGCAGAACAAATCAGCACAAATGAACGGAATAATTTGTCTCTTAATACCTCTATCTGTTGGCCAGGACAACACACATTAAATTTTACGCGATTGCCCGGAATTGTATGACAATCGTAAGCCTTTACTTTGACGGTTCTTGACACGGCTCTAATTACCCTTGTAATGGTATTGCCTTACACTTAGATCCGTAGTTGTGTAATGAGACTCCTAACATTCCACATAATATATAATGGCTTTTGCGGTAGAGCTCTTCTTATTCAGTATCGGTAAGATTAGAGTTCTTCATGAATTTCTGAACATGACATTCATCTAGATGATTAATATAGCTTCTGCCAGGTCTACCAAATTGCTCCAAATCAATATGCAGCTTTACATAGGGTGGAGACTACAAAGGTAATCGTAAAAATCTGAAGTCTTAGAGCTTTCATACTATTATACTGCCCTGCGGCGCTTTTCAGCTTCCTTGAAGCCGATAATAGCTTTTCTTATAACATGGAGCAAGTTGCCGGAAAGGAAAACTCATAAATAAAATTTAAGTGTTTTATTCTTTAAAACCAGAAAATAAATCCGATTAATGAAAGTTCTATCCTTTTTTCTTTTTCTTTTTTTGCTAGCTAGGCTAGCAACCCCAGAGAGCTATACCCTCTATTTGGGTAGGGATGGCTAAAGAAATTTGGATACCTAGGGAATGGTAGGTGGGATTTTTTTTATCTTTTAATCTTTATTTATTCATTTAATCTTGGTTATTATGAGTTTTCTTCATAATCATAATTGTGGATAAAAGAAAGTAGTTGTATAATAATGGAGAATGATTAAATGGGCATGAGGTGCACTAGAGGAGACAACACTTTGGCCCAAATAAGACGAATGATTGATAGTCTTCTGATCTAGGGGCTACTGTAGATCGTGATGTAGACAGGTGAGCCCTATACGTTCAGGATGGCCACTGTGCAGAATATGTTGGTGCTATATGATGAGGAATGATCGGTGTTGTGTATGCAGAGATGAATGGTATGTCAGGGTGGTTTGGAGGCATAGTGTAGTGGTATAGTGAGAAAAGAAGCGATAACGGTGAATGTCGGTGGGTAAAGTGTCGGTGTTGCTATTCGTGTGAGAGTATGATATCATGAAAGAGTATATGGTTAAATTCCAGGCGTTTCCTTACGCATTTTATACGTAGTGTTTCTAAGTGGTTTAGTAGATGTGGAAAAGTGAGTCTGTCATAGAGGTCTTAGGTTGGGCTGGGAAGTTTTATTCTATATGCAATACGCAGTGCATGTATTTCAAGTACTTGTAGTTTTTTTGTAAAAAGTGTGGTCTGCGGCAGTCCAGACATTGTATCTATAAGTGAGAACTGGCCGTACGAATACTTTATATGTGTTTAGCACTGTTTCGGGTTTTAAACCCCATGTAGTTCCTGTAATGCGTTTAAGTAAGTTTAGTCTATTGTATGCCTTGTTAATGATGGTTTCGAGGTGGGTCGCCATGTTAGGTGTTGGTCTAGAGTGAGTCCGAGGTATGTGACTTGTGGCGAGAGTCGGATTTGGTTTTGATGCACAGATAAGGTGAGACTTGATGGATTTCGTTGAACACGTGAGCGATGTTTAGGAATAAGGAAAACGATGGCTTGGGTTTTATGTGAATTTATGGAGAGTCCCCAATTACTGCACCAAGAAGTAAAGGAGTTGATGGCGTCGGTCGTGGTTCTGTTTATATTTTGGATGGTTTTACTACAGGCGAGAAACGCTGTGTCGTCAGCGTATTGGAATAGTAGAATGTTGGGAGGTAAAGGAGGCATGTCGGCAACAAAGAGGATGTAACGTAAAGGTCATAGAGCAAATTCTTTAAGAACCCCACAGTGATGGAAAATGGGATGTGAGAGGCAGGAGTTGATTGAAATGTAGGCGTGACGGTTTGTAATGAAGTTAAATATGAAGCGAAGATACGTTGTAGGGAGTCGGAAGGATCGAAGTTTGTGGAGAAGTGCTGCGTGCCAAACTTTATCAAAAGCTTTTTCTAAATCAAACAGGACAAGACAGGACGGTTGAGAGGTATTGAAGTGGTTCATGATTGTATTGACTAGACGGAAGAGTTGGTCATTGATGCTGAAATTTGGACGGAAACCAGCTTGGTGAAGAGGTATGAGGTTGTAACGGTCTAAATGAAGATGCAATCTATGGATGAGGATTTTTTCTAAAGTTTTACAGAGTGCAGAAGTTAGTAGGATTGGACGATAGGAAGATATAGAGTGAGGAGTTTTTTTGGGTTTAAGGAACATTAGCGTTTTGGATGTCTTCCACTGTAAAGGGAGAAAGCCGGTACGCAAGATGAAGGTATAAATTATGGCGAGGAGTTGGATGAGGGAGTAGGGAGCTTCCTTGAGGTGTTTATAGGTTATGGTGTCGATGCCAGGTGCAGATTGACGTTTATGGGCTAAAGATTGGGTTATGTCCTCTGGAGTAATGGGTGCAGTAAGTGGGTGTTCTGGGAGAATATGGGCTATGTTAGGCTATAGCTGGCGAGAAGAGAGGTCTAACCGTTCGGCGGGATGACGTTGGAAAGGGTTGAAAGGTGGGGCGGGTGTGAAGATTTCTTGAAGGTAGTCTGCAAAGGCATTGGCCTTGTCATCATCAGTGTGTAGTGATTGATTGTCTTGTATGATAGGATACGTGGTTTTGTTGAATTTACCTGTAAGGGTGTTAAATTTTTTCCAGTATTTTGTCGAGTGTGCTGTGTCGGCTAGCGTATTGCAGGTTTTTACCCATTCCCTCAGTTTATATGCTTTTATATAATTTCGAACCGTGCGTTGAAGCTGTCGGTGTAGTCTTAATGATTCCTGATTGCCTGTACGTTGGAAGTCCCTGTAAAATTGACGTGAGCGTCTGATTAACGGTAGATATTGTGGTGGAAGTTTGGGTTGAAAAGGATGAACAGTGCTTTTGGGAATGTATTTGTCAGTGGCTTGGTGTAGTGTCGTGGTGATGCTATCGATGGTTTCATATAATTCGTCTTCTGTGGTTGGTGGGTCTAACGGGGCGAGTTGTGTCGTTATATAGGTTCTGTAGTCTTCCCAATTTGCTTTGTCAAATCTTAAAATTTCCCGTGCTGGTATATTTTGTGTTAAATGGTGGACGTTGACAGTGAAGAGTGAGTTTGATTGATGCATGATCACTTCCAATTAGGTCTAAAATATCTATCGTGCAGCGGGTTCCTATGTTCGTTGAGGTTATTACTATGTCTGGTGAAGTGTTAGAAATAGGACGAGTTGGTTTAGGTAGTTGGTGTATGGTGCCTGTTGTTTCATATTCTATAAAGTTATTAAAGTCGGTTTTGTCTCTATCGGATCTGCTGTGTATATTGTTATCTGCCATAATGATGTAGTTACGATAGTTGTTAGATATGTGTGCGAAGAAATTGTACGGGATCGAATGTCCGGAACGGACAGAGATGGTGGCTAATGTAATGTACTTATGTTGATAGTAAAGAGTCGCAATTAGATGCTCAGGCGAGTTAGCGATTGGTGGATTTTGTTGGCGGTGTGGAATGTGTGGTGAAAAACCTATTGCAACCCCTCTATTTGCGCGTAAAGCAGGTATATGGCTGTAATGTCTTATCATTGAATATCGTGGAATTTTGCAGAGATTTGATGATTTTAGGTGTGTTCCATTTAACATAAAAGCGTTGACGTGTTCTTCTGTTAGCAGCTGTTCGAAGAGGACTTTGTGTTCCGGTAAAGAGCGTATGTTCATGAATAGAAATACTAGAGCCATCAACATGAGCACATTCTGGTTGTATGTTGGTCTAATTTTAGACTTCAGTTTCAGGTGCGGTAGCATGGAAGTGTGCATATGGACCGGAATAGGTAGCGCTGAAGTTGGCGTGCAAGATGGCGTGCGTGAAGTTTTAGCGGCATGTTGGATTTGCTGTAAAATGAATGGACTTTGAAACGGATGAATATTTTGGAGAGTAACGGTGATGAAAGTTAGGACTTGATCGATCGTTATTGGTTGAAAGACAGAGGTAACCATAGAGTTAATAGATTGTGGTGCTTCGGTGGTGCGGATTGGTAGTATGAGCTCAGGCTTACTGGGTTCAGGTGCCGGTCTTGCTTTACATTTATAGCTAAATGTCGGATGTGTGTCACCGCAGGCGAGTGAGGAGATCATCGATTGTTTCTTGGCTAGTGGTTAGAACCCGTACCATATAAGTCGGTTCCTCTGTCCTGGTTTTAATTCACAAACATTTCACAACTGAGTGTCCTTCGTTCTTTAGCTCTGTTTCGGTTTCGTCTTTGTAACTGTTGGTTCAACGCCTCTGATTACTACTGATAGTGTAGGTGTTCTCCTGGGTGGTGGTGGCTGTTTGTTTGGCAATTGATAGCGTCCTGTTTGTTTATCAGTCATGGTCTAATGATGGTAGTCGACTTTGTGCAATGTCGACTTGATGATGAACAAGGTGGGGCCACTCGTTTGGATAGCAGCCCAGGTGTCGAACACTCCTTCCACCTCAGACAAAAAATTGTGACCCCTTGGCTAGATGAATCTGGTCCACAAGATTCTTTCCGATGTGGCGAGAAGAGGCAAAGGATGATGACGCAGGAAGGAAACAAAAATATAACTAGCAAAAATGGTACAAACACGAGGCTTGTCATCGACTTACCAGATCAGTATCTATCCATGATTTTTTTTTGTTGTTGTTGCGTATTGCTTGGCACAAGAGTGGCTAGCACCCTCCCAAGGGATACGCCCTCGCTGTGGGAGGAGAAGGAAAGGAAATTGGTGGGATCTGCTGGTAAGGATGGTTGGTCTAAGGGATGTTTGGGCATTCATTATTATCCTTTATTTATCAAATCTTAAAATCAGGTTGGTATAAGTCTTGCGCTTATACCCATTTTATTGGTTTATGTGGATCAAACGATAATGAGATGGGTGATGGAAATGAAGTGCACATTAAAGGAGACAACACGTGGAACATATAGAACTAATGTGTGATTAAATCTTCTGCCTAGGGGCTGCTCAAGGCTTTATGAAAGACAGGTGAGCCCTCCTCCAACACATTGATGATTACAGTGCAATTATGAGGGTGAATGGTGAGTGAAATAATGAGTTATGATGCATTTGGTGAGTTACGGGTGTCAATCAAAGTCCATGTGAGGTGTGACAGAAATAGACGTAGGGTCTCGAGTATGTAGAGTTACTTTGATCTTGAAGGCTTCAGAAGCTGCTTGTTGTACATAATGGAGTATGGTATCTCGAGCCCCTGGGTGGAGGTTTGGAAGTGTGAGAGTGATAAAGGCGATAATTTGTTCTATTGTGGGTGATGGAAGAGTAGGTGCGGTTTGACTTTGAGCAGGAAGACGAAGTGGAACTGTGAGATGTGGGTTGTAATCTTCTGGTTGAGGACGGCCTTTGCACTTATATGAAAATGTCGGATGTTGTTCACCACATTGACTGCATTTCGGAGGTTGCTGTGCGTTGTCACAGTTTTTGGTCTGATGTGGGCCAGAGCAGTATCCACATTTGGCTTGGTTTGGACAGAAACGGGTTAATGGATAATAAGTTATGGATAGTTTTCTGATTTGGTGTTAAGATTCGGATCATGTAGCTGCTGTTTCCTTCTTTGGTTTTGATTCTCAGACATTTTGTGATAGTGTGTAACTTGGAATTAAGTTCGGTTTCGGCTTCAGAATTTGTGACATCTGGTTCAACTCCTCGAATCACTACAGAGAGCATAGGTTGATGGCGTGGAGGTGGTGGCATTTTGGTGGTTCTGGTGCTCATAGAAGTAAGATTGGCTTCACTGCCGAAAATTTGATAGCTGTGCTTGTTTCTGATAGTACTGGCTAAATGTTCATCAGGTGATTTAATGATAATGCCATTTCTGGTAGGTACTATTTGAGAGATCTTTTCGCGAGGAACATATTTCAGGAGTTGTTGCAGAAGTCTTTTAGGTGTTTGAAACTTACTATCAAAGTTAGTCAGGAGAAAAGAATGAATAGAAGGTGTTTGATGTGCAGTATGTTGTGGATTGAGAAGCTCTGAATCGGATATATTCATTGAATGATCTGAGACGGAGTCGGATACAATACCAATATGCAATTTCTTATGTGGTGGAGAACTGCCAGAATGACTTTGTAGAGGTGATTGAGAGCCTGACCCTGAAGATGAATGCTGGTTGCAGTTTCGTCTTGTTGATGAGGTGGCCGCTGAAACATATTTTGGAGTGGCTGAAGATGTTGTTTTAGAAACTACTGTTAAAAGAGTATGCTTTCCTGTTAGCTTTGGCATGACAGCGATGTGTGAATGATTGTGGGTGATAAATAATGATCAGTCTTTGACTGCAAAAACCATTTCAAAGTAACTAGCACCCTCCGACAGTGAAAACTGCCGTCGATCCTAATGTGACCGTATACCTACTGTTCTCTCTTGTGCGTTTGCTACACAAGGTCATCGGTTAACAAACCACAGTTAGGCTAGGTTCAGTTGCTATCCATGTTTTTTTTTTCAATTTGCCATGGTGAAGCCATGGCAACACCCACTGAAAGGGTTACGCCCTTTTTATGGGAAAAGCTTTGACGGATAAGGCGGGATGGATGAGTTGGAGTTGGTCTACGAGGTTTCAAGGAGCTCATTATTATTTATTATTTACCAAATTTGGATCGTTACGATTTTGCATCGTAACCATTCACTTACGTGGGATTATAAGAAACTTCAAATATATGTATATGATAAATGATATATAAAAATGAATTCAGAAAGTGCTTGCACGCCACAATCACAACATTCAGGGAAGTTAGTGTAGACGAATGAATGTTATCTTCTGTCCCCGGGGCGACACGGGGCGCTGATGGGAGACAATGTGAGCCCTGTTAGTATTTGATGGATTACTGTGCACGTGATGGAAGTATGTGATGAGGCATGTGCGGAGTGGCGAGTGGTGTGAGTTCGGGAATGTGGTGATGATTTGGGGGAAGAGAGGAAAGGTAGATACCGAGAAGAAGTGATAGTGGATTGTCGATTAGCTGCTGGCGAGGATGAGCATGATACGTGGCGTTATCGTATAACGTGTCTAACAACAGTGGGTGGTAATCTTCATAACGACTTGTGATGTAGCGGGTGCGTAAGGTTTCTAAATGAAACAGTATATTGGGTATAGTGACTCGTGCGTAAAGGTCTGCTGTTGGGCTGGGGAGTTTTATTCGGTAAGCAATACGGAATGCGTGTCGTTCGAGGATTTTGAGCTTATTATAGAATGAGGATGATGCTGCAAGCCAAGCTGGATGCCCATAGGTTAAGACAGGTCTTAGAAATGCTTTGTAGGTATTGATGATAGTGGTTGGCGCTAGACCCCATGTTGTGCCTGTAAGTCTTTTAAGGAGATTTAGACGGTTATAAGCTTTTGTGGTGATCTCTTTTAGATGTGGTTTCCATGTTAGATGATAATCAAAGATAATGCCTAGGTACTTGACGGTGTGTGATGGTTTGATTTGTGTTTGGTGTACTGTAAGGTGAAGTTTCGAAGGGTTTCGTTGAACACGGGAACGTTGTTTTGGTGGTAAGAAGACTATTGACTGTGTTTTAGCAGCATTGATTGTTAGTTTCCAAGTAGAGCACCAGTTGGTAAATGTGTCGATTGCTGTTTGCATGGCACGGTTGATTTGCTGAATGGTTTGAGCTGTGACTAAAAAGGCTGTGTCATCTGCATATTGATAAAGGTGGACGGATGCTGGTAAAGGTGGAAGGTCTGTGCAGTACATTATGTAGAGTAATGGGGAGAGTGCTGAACCTTGTGGAACTCCTGTATGTAAAAATATGGGAAAAGAGCTAGTGTGGTTAATTGTGATGTATGCGAGACGTTCAGTAAGGAAGTTGTAAATGAATCTGATATATGCTATTGGTAGATGAAAGCTAAGTAATTTCCAGATAAGTCCTGCGTGCCATACTTTGTCGAAAGCTTTTTCCAAATCAAAAAGAACGAGGCATGACGGTTTGCAGGTATTGTAATGGTTGGTGACATGAGTGGAAAGACGGAGAAGTTGGTCCTGGATACTGTAGCCGGGGCGGAATCCTGCTTGGTGTGTTGGTAAAAGGTTTCGGTCTTGTAGGTGAATATGGAGGCGTTTTACTATAATACGTTCAAGGATCTTGCTTAGGGTGGAAGTGAGTTGGATGGGTCGGTAGGAGCTTATTTTGTCAGGAGGCTTGCCGGGTTTGAGAAACATTAAGGTTTTAGAGGTTTTCCACTGTGCTGGTATGTATCCTGATCGCAATACAAAGTTGTAGATGACTGCTATAAGTTGGAGTAGGCGATAAGGTCCTTCCTTAATATGGCGGTATGTGATACCGTCCTGGCCTGGAGCGGTATTTTTCTTTCGAGCGGTGGTGCTGACTATTTCTTCGACGGTGATAAGTTCAGTGAGAGGTTTGTCATTCCTGAGACGATGATCTGAGTTTGGTTGTAGTTCTGGTGATGTAATGTTGAGTTTATTCACCGGATGTGTCCTGGCGATGATATTCTGCTGATGTGTGAAGATTTCCTGTAGATACTTTGCAAAGGCATTGGCTTTTTCCTGATCAGTTTGAATCGGTTGATTGTCTTGAAGCAATGGGTATCTTGTAGTTGTCTTTTTTCCAGTGAGGAGGTTGAAACGTTTCCAGAATTTCGTCGGATGTGCTGTGTCTCGGAGTTGGTTACAGGTCTTCACCCATTGTCTAAGTTTGTATGCTGTTATGTAGTTTCGAACTGATCGCTGTAGTTGCCTATGGAGTTGCAAAGCTGCCGGGTTTCGAGTTCTTATGTAGTCTCGGAAGGCTTGTCTAGAGCGTTTAACCTGTGCGAGATATTCCGGTGGTAATTTCGGCTTGTATGGTGTTGTTGTAGATGTTGGTATGTTCTGTGCTGAAGCTGACTGAATAGTTTCGGTGATGGTTTGTAGCGTCTGGTACAGCTCTTCCTCGTTAGTTGGTTCCTCAACGTTTAGCAGTTTGTCGTTGATGAAATTTCTGTACTGGTTCCAATTGGCGAGATCGTATCTTGTGATGATTCTTGGTGGGGGTAGGTCAGGTTGTTGGGATGGTTGACGGTGTAGAGTAAGTTTGATGGGTACATGGTCGCTTCCTACAGTATCCAGGACTTCTAGGTGAGAGCGTTGGATAAGGTTAGGGGAAAGGATGACTATATCTGGGGTAGTTTGTGTAATCGGACGGGTAGGTTTGGGTAATTGTTGTAGTATGCCGTTCGTATTGTTGCTGATAAAATTGGTGAACTGGTTTTTCTGTCTATCGGATCTACTATGAATATTGATATCTGCCATAATTATGAATGCTTTGAAGTTATTAGAGATATACTGAAAAAATTGTAATGGTTATCCATGTTACCAAATATGCTTATTTACATTTCCATGTACAATGACTTATTGTGATTCACGTATTTAAACATGTGTACAATAGCTTAAATTCATTTAAAGCTCTTTAAACTCTCAATTATTAACAATAAGAAGCTTTCTATCTTTTGTCTACGTCGCAAAACAACTGTTTAATACATAAATCATATACCTTCAACTTACTGCCATTCGTAAAATTGTGCTGTCATCTATTGACAATCTACTGAACTTCCAGAACACATAAACACATTGTCGCTACGCATAGATCGTTCATTCTTCTTGTTTTCTCTTTTTAAATATTGCTGCGCAAACAAATTAAATAATTAAAGATTAAATAAGTGAGAAATTATATCAATTCCTTTTTCTGTCTTTCCATTTACTGAATTAACTACTTAGAGCAGCAGCGAGGGTCATATCACCCTACGGTAATGATTTATACCTCATTGGAAAGCTAGTGGATAGCAATTCCAACGAGATGGTATTTTTTTTTATTGTGGCTAATATGTAAACAAATAGAAGACGGAAGGTAGCCATTTTGAATAAAACAGAGAAATCGTAAAGAGTTGGTGACATTTACAGTTATCGTACGCATACAAAAACTCGCCAACGTACACATGAGATATTAGTGTCAATCATATCCAGCATTTTCGTCACCTCTGTAGTACCTTTTAGCTATTATAATTCCAAAAACAAGGAAGTCATCATAATGATTCCAATCAAGAAAGAGACATTAGAGGCCATAGCTCAATGCTAGAGCGTCGGCTTAGTATTTGGGAGGACGTGGGTTTAATTTCAGTTGCCGATCATCCTGAGGTTTTCCAATTGTTTCCTCAGTCACATCAGCAAATACTGGCATGGTTTCTTCAACTTAGGACCTGGTTGACACCTTCCAACATCCTTTACCCCCCGCTTTCATAGACTTAGCCCTAGAAACCTAAAGGCCATAAATTAAATTAAAAAAGAAGACAGAATAACTGGCAGCCTTTGAAGTGCAAAATATTAAAGAATTAGCCGCCCTCTATTCAGCCACTCTGGCATTAGCAATCTTCTACAAGGACATACAACAGAAAGGAAAAATATTTTACGAACAAAATCTACGTTCTATAAATAAATCTATTTTCATGGTAAACCGATATCTGTCACTGTACACAAGATTCGGGTACACATGTCTTCTTTCATTTCTGGTGCTTTATTTCTCATCGGGAATAATGCCTGAAGAGGCTAAAAAGGTACGAAGTAAACATTTGAAGGAGCACTGTGAGTGCCACTAGCGCACCAGTTCGCAGAAAACACGGAGGTTGACTTATTGTTAAACTGTTTGGATACATTTGATCTCTATATATCTTTACTACGACAACTTACGCTCCAAGAAAGCCACATGAAAGAACCAGATACAGATGTAAGGAAGCTTATGGTCCGATATTTCAAATAAATCTGAACTATTTACCAATACAATTTATGATTACTTGTGTTAACATTAGTTCATTCTCGCACCACTTATGGACACTATTTATGATATGTATTGCTAGAGTTCATAATATTTATATTTATAGTTCACTGTTTCTATAACACATGTTTATTATTTATTTTAATATTAGTCAAGGCATTGTTATTCCACAGAAAGCCATGAAATGCACACAATATGTATGTTCGAACACTGCGTCCATTTACTTACATGTACTGTCATTCATAAAGTAAAGCACTCACATTGATGACAGCAAAATCACTCAAGCCAAGATTTTTTTTTATATAAAAATAAATAAATCCATGAGGATCTCGAAGACGATCGCCCAACCGCCACTTCCTGGTCTTTTAAGTGTAATCGCTGAGAAGTATGTTCGATGACGTCCAGCAGATAGATCGATGACATTGCTCACGAGACGAGACGAGGTGAGATGAGACGAGACAGAGATATGTCTACGAAAAATGAGACGGCACAGCACTCTTGTAATATACAATATAATCTTTTCAAGAAGGGACACTTTCTGAACATCTCATTTTGGAGCTGAGACAGCCCCAATCTCGTCTCGTGGGCAACATTACCTGCAAAGACCTCTGCTCCGGGAAAACAATTGGTCAAAAAAGCGGTCAGCGATTTTAAATATCGTGGAATTAACCTTGTTAATCTGCCAATAAAACACTTGAAATTCATAGTTAACATCCAAGGTGAACTTTTGTGTTTGAGATTTGAATGATAATGTCCTTCGACTAGCTTAACTTATGTGAACGGAATTAGGGAAAGCGTGGGATGCTTAGTAATGGGTTCCATTACCGAATTTTCTAAGTTGGGAAAATAGTTGGTATTATGACTAGCAAATGTGGATTACCACAATCGCCACCCCCCTTTAGAATTCTTTGAAGGCACCATCCTCAGTCATTGTAATACACGAGCAGAAAAACATTTCAAGATGATACTAATATATGTTACAGAAAAATGTTACTAAATATTTTATTAGTGTTTATAGGTTTTTGTAAGAGAAGCTTCTTTCTTTCGATAGTGTTTCAGATTTCGGAGAACTCATTTTCAAATATTTGTAAATTTCCGGCTTGCTTTCAATAAGTGAACACTAAAATTCATATCCTTTTTTTTTTTAGGGTAACGAAGTTCTTCTTGTCTTACTCAAAAGAAAATTTGTTCTCGCACAGTGTTATTTTTACCATTCATTTTCCCTTTCTTTTGATCAAAGCTTCACTCACAAAGCACACACAACTTAAGATCAATCCTATTAACAGCACCGCGAAAGCGCTTAGGAGTTGAGATTTATTAAGAACTCTAGAAGATCCATCCCATTTACGGAACCCTAGAAGTTTGCCAATAGCTTCTTTTTCCCATGTAAGAAACAATCCAGAAGAAAAACATATATCAACGACATTTTGAAAGATTTTGACAAATGGAGAACCCCGTTTCAACAAGTAAAATAAAGGGAAGTAGGAAAAATGTTCACGTGCAATGTGAAGAAGTGAATTCCCATCGTAATCAGTGAATTCATCATTGTTCATTAAATATCGGGTGGTAGACTCAATCCAAAAAAATGTATAATTTCGTGTCTTAACTTTTTGATAGCCTTCACCTACTGAATGTACTGAAGACCACTTGTCGTATATGATTTCCATACTAGAATCTTTAAAGTCTGAAAACATATTTCAAGAGGATTCGAGACCTCCAAATTCCACTCCTGACTCAACTATTTCCTTCATACTATTGATTGGTTTAAATTTCTTTGGATTAGTTAAAAATCTGAAGAAGGACGCCTGGTAACAAATGTTGAGTAAAAAGGAACATAAAAGCCAAAGACCAAATAACAATGTAAAGCCCTCAACCTTAAAAGATGAATTTATGGATGTTCCCAGCAATGCACATAGATTGTTAAGAAAGTGAAGTCCTATTGACATTTTGTTTCCTGGAAATAATCTTTCCCTAGTGATTGTATACGTGCAGATCAAAATAGAAACAACAATAATTAGAGTCCAACAGAGAGGTTGAAATGGAAAAATTATATTCATCCAGAGAGGGTAAGTATCAGCTGAAGGAACTACCCATATTACGTTTTCAATAGAAGCGCTTAAAATATTTTCTATGTGATAATATAAAGCACTCGTAAAAGATCCAAGAATGAAGCTTCCTTCAATCTTCCCGAGTACCAGTTGTTCCAACATGTCAACAAATTTTGCATCAGTTTCCCAAATACATTTTAAGTTTAAGGTAAAATTTACATTTTGAGACAAGGTTGTGATTAATCTTCCGGTCTTCCCTCTCAAAATAGTTGCATTATTTGTGTCTGATTCGATTATTGTATATGGTGGAAAATGTTGTATCCAAAATGTCAAAGGACAGGCATTCAAGTTCCTTATCTTATTCGGAAACAAATCTCTCATACCAATAAATCTGTTTTCCGTCCAAATATCCATAAATGTTTCACTTATTTTAGATTTACATTTGTTTTCTTCAAAGGGAAACAAAGTAAATAGTGCTAAGGAGGTGGTTGTAAATTTGTAAGGAAATGTATTTTTGAAATGTTCGGGTAAGACAACTAATACAATCACATTCAATATGTCTTCTCGTGAGCAAACTTCAATAATTACTCTTACCTTACTCATTAAATCATTGCTGTCTATGACTACAACTAGGTGTTTAGAACTTGGATTCCAACTTAAGCTTTTCTTTCTTCTCATTACTGCTGCTTCAAATATGCTAGTGTCACTAACAAACAACATGTAATCAATAGTTTCTCTTTCGTGAGAGAACCTTGACTCAAAATCCTCTTCAAATGACATCACCTCTGAAGTATTCATTCCTGAAATTAGAATTGTATTTCCGTATTGTTCTAAAATTGGATTGATTATATATGTGTTTGTTTCTGTTTCTAAAACCATCATTGCTCTTGTTGTACTGAAGTAGTGCTTCAAAATGCTTCCGACACATTTAACTAACGTATCAGAAATCAATTGTTCAGGACGCTCTAGTGATATCCATTCTTTTTGCAGTTTGCACCAGCAAATCGAAACTTATTAGCAAGCACGATGTGTTTTTCTGTCGTCATGTCATGAAACAATGTGATTTCTATTGATTGCATTGTGTTAGCTTTCTAAATGATGCGGTATACTTCGAAAGAGAAGACGTACAACATTTGGTCTCAGGTTTCAGAACCACTCCATTCGATCCACATACGTGAGATTAGAACAGAACCCGAGGGGCAGCATGACGACGGGACAAAGAGCTTTCACATTCTGGGGCCTGTAGACATCAGTTTCTACCATTGATTGTTATGAATGGATGTTGCACTCAGACTTCCCAGGTTTAAGCACAGAACTGTCACAAGTTTGAAAACGTTAAAAAAATAGTCGATAATAGCAATCATATAGAGAGACTTTTCATGGAAATTTCCCCCGGGTAAAGATGCCTGCAGTAATGTAATTTCATAACTTTGAAGACAGATGTAAAACATGTACGGTTCCAAAGAACTAGTCAGCTGTAACGAACGTTGCGCAATCATCCACGTGGAATCGAAGCCAATCATTTTAAATGAAAATACCTATATTTCATCTTCCTTGCTTATTTACTTTATAGCTTACGGAATTAGCAAGTTCATAACCGAAATAACAAATGATCGCCACAGGATTCTACTCCGAGCAAGATCAAGCTACTTTTCATCTCGAACACCTGCTCTGGAAGATCCCTTCTAATACTATCCAACCAACGTCGTCTCGGTCTTCCTAACGGTCTTTCCTATACGATTTACCAAATACTATGGAATATAATCTTCGTTTTTCCCCCACTATATGACTTAGTCGTCGCGATCTCATAATTCTTACAACATCGGGTGAGGCCTAAATTCCATGATATTTTTCATTATGCACGGTCCTCCATTCCCCAGTCATCTTGTCCCGTTTCGGCCCGCATATCTTTCTCAAAACCATATTTTCAGACACACGTAATTGACATTCATCTGCTAGTGTCGTACTCCAACTTTCGCAATACTAAAGTATTACCGGCAAAATAATTGTTCTGTATATTTTCAATTTCATCTTTCTTCATATTAATCGCGAGGACAGGAGTTTCTGGACTGAGTAAGAACATGCATTGCCGATGCTAAGTGACTTTTTATTTGTTCCGTGACCTCGTTTTTGTGTGTTATGTATGCTCCCAACTATTTAAATGTGTTTACTTTCTCTATGTTCTCATTCTTAATTGTTATGTAGGGTATCTATATCATTCATTATAAGTGTTTCAGCTTGTTATCGTGTATTTTGTTTTTTCTATGTTTACATGTAGAACGTTTTTCGCCGCACGCTTCTACTAAGACATTGTTGTGCATATATAGCGTCCCCTATTAATTCTATATTGTTCGTTCACTCATTGGTCGTCAATTTTTGTCATCTATTGTTTTCTAAATCGCATATCCTAATGCAAATGTAAACAGTAATGGTGACAAGGCATCACTTTGTTTCAATCGGTTGCGAATCTCGAAACTATCTGTGTTGCTACCTATTTCATAAAAGAGTTGACCTATTTTTTAAAAATAATATATATATATTTTTAAATTTATACAAATGTCTAAGTACAAATCGACACACGTTCAGCGATTGACGGTGCTACTTATAGTTCAAGGTCTGCGCCTGCGCGAGAGTTGGCTACGCCCTCTTTCCATGTTGATTCTCTTTAGACGCAACCCAGGTCAATTAGCTCGTAAAAAATCTGCAAAATTTTATCCGAATAACTCTGCACAATAAACCCCACGAACACGAAACTATTATTGGACTTTTCTAACTGTTCAGTAATTGTTTATTAAAGTCTTATATCTGTAGTACGATCACCTAGTATATGTAGGTATTATCTAAAAAAATATATTATTTTTTTTCATTACACAGAAAATTTAAAGTGCATGTGAACTGATCTTTCACTATTTGACTTCCAGCAAAATATTCTACCTTCACTGCTAGGTTGTCACATCAACGAAAAATAATTTCAATGTGTTCCTATCCTTGTCACACCACGCACATATATGTTACACAGCACCAATCTCGCGAATCATTCTTTGGAGATAAAGCTCGTGTTCCATTTTCTCTTTCCTTTCCAGAAAAAAGGACAGTGCGTGCATACATAAAACTGAACTTAAATTGAATTTATAATTTAGTTTTAAGGCCGTTTAGGCAGCTTTGGCTCAGGCCGGATACATGAATATGGGATTAATTGGTGGAATGAAGAAAGTGGGAAACAAAGGAAGAACACCCAGAAAACGCACGCATACGCATGGGCGGATTTATGGATGGCATTGCCCCTCAATAATTTCTGAGTGACTTAAATGTAATTCTAAAGCATAGCTTTGCAATTTATTATCCATAAAATAAATTGTATTACCTCCCAGAATATCTACTAAATCTGCCCATGCGCACAAACTGTTTCTCTGCCACAAAGCACACATGCAATGAACAGGGAATGTTTCTCAAACTTTTCATGCCCGACCTCCTTCTACGGTGCCTTCTGCCTGGCGACCAAACGAAGTAGATTTCTTGGTCGTAAAAGCGAATTTATTTAACGTTGTATTAAATAGTTTCTTCAAGGCTTTGGCACACACATATATATATATACTTTTTATCCATTCTTGTTACTGACAAACAGGCCTGTAAAAACGAAATTTTTAAAGCTATTTTCATGAATTTCTGTATAGATCCCTACACGACGCTGAAGTTTTGACACTGAGAATAATTTTCCTAACTAAATTTTAATCCATCTTTCGGGAATTCAAACTTGAAAGTGAATCTTGCTTATAGGAAAAGTAATATTAATTCAGAAGATCACTTCTCCTTGCCTACTTTTTAAAAATTAGAACCAAGGAATTAACTCAAACACTGATTTATGTCTATAAAATATTGTAGCATCTCTCCATCTCGATCCACTTCACTTTTCAGTTGGGATCACCAAAAGGGGATTATAATTTTGTTTTGTAAAATTATTTTCACAGTGTCGAAAGTGCATTTTGTGAGCAATTCTAGCAAATTTCATGGAAATATCTGGAAAACTTTCGCTTTTACACGAATTAATAAAGGTAAAGGTAAAGCTAGCCCCTGTGCGAAAAACTCGCGCCATGAGAGACGTATGGGGGATGTGGAGGAGCGACCTACAGTACGAAGTGAGGTGGACTGATCAGTCTCACCCTGGACCGCCATTACCAAGAACACACTGGTACTCAGTTTGAAAGGCGGCTGAGTGCACCGTAGAGCGCCAGGCTTGGAAGGCATAGGTCCCTAACTTGTGACTGGAAATGTATCACAAAAATTGAACAATATATTTTGAAACTGGTTAAATCAATATAGGCTCAGATTGCGCTATTATACTTACAATGCAAACTGTCAAAAGTTAAAATCTGTGTTACGTTCAACTTGTCCTATTGCACGGAGTGTATTAAACTTTTAATTGAAGTTTTAACTTCTAGATTTGCTAATAACAATTTTGTGGTGATGTTAAATTCGTTCAGGCTGGTTTACATTAAAATAAACGACAATATATTATCGTATCTTAATGTGGCAATACTTACCCTAAACTGGTTTTGTTCCTAAAACTGCAATAATATATTCATTTCATAATTTAACATGACAAAAGGACATGCATACACATAAGTTTACTTACCACAGAATACATACAGACAAAATTTAACATATATACTCGATGTTACATTTAACTCGCATTTGAACTTAATAATTCATGGTTGTTGAATTGGTTGGCAAGATTGAGTAGGGGAAAACGAGCTGGACATTTCAGTACGAAAGAAAACCAACAAAGGTTCAAACCCTGTTCAAGCTAAAGATTTTTTACATAGAAATCGTGAATAATCTAAACATCACTTCTCATACAAAACGGAGAATATTTCCGACTGTAGAGTGAAGCACCTGAGTCACTATAGTGAGGACGACGATTTAAGATTGTTTGTTGGAAAAGTCCAAATCAAGTCTCAGGCTGTTACCTGGACAGTTAAGAACACGTCATTGATCACACGTATTCACTTTTCATGTTATTATTCTTAGAAAGAAACACTATAGCATTTGTTAATCACGTTTTCGGTAGAGTCTCTCTGGAGTATCACGAGCGTGCTTGACATCTAATCTGAACACCTGGATTCGATACCCACCAGACAGTTTCTTTTTCGCATACACTGAAGTATTCTAATATTCATCTTCGGGTTGTGGAGAACTTACGAAGCAATTTTTTATCTTACTTTACACACACTCTCTCTGTTTTTTACGTTTTCCAGAGAGGATTCCGGGCCACTTTCGATGACCCGGTGATAGGACCTGACCCAAACATAAGTGACCCGGTGACCCGATTGACCCGGTCTGGAAAACCTATTTTACTGGGAATTCCGTATTCTTATTTTTCGTGTTCTCGGGGTAACATTTCCGGTCCCAGTCACCCCTGAGAGAAACACTGCTGAAACGCAAGGAAATAATTAAAATATCTTCTTCGTCCTACGTGTTATTCGATCTAAATCGAATCAGCGGGTCAACAGTAGTTCGAATATTACATCCAATTACACAGTACAAACCTTGACCAGCATCCCCCGTTTCAGCTCTGCCGTGCTAATTCCATCTGTGCGAATTGTTATAAACACTAGTTCATTAATTTTGTAATTATTAGAGCGTTATATTCGCAATAGGTGAAATATAGAGTGAAGTGTCCAGAACAGATACATTTTAAGACATTAGTAGAAAATAGCCCCCTTTCGAGGCTATTTCGAGAGAATTCTTTTTATATTAGTTTGGTACAAAATTCGTTTCCATCCACTAATTTATCAACATACTATTACAGGTGTTTCTTTTTTTACGTTTGCAATGTGGAATATGTAAGGTTTACTATGCATATAGGAACATGCAATTTTGCTTTTGAACATTTTTTACTTTTCATTTTGATACAGTTTGCATATGTATCTTGGCTCTTTCTGATAGATTTTAAGCACAAAAATTATCATTCATTCATTTTCGTTTTATCTTAAATTTGCATTAGTAATCTCGAATAGAAGGTGTGGCCTACGGTATCTACCGTTTTTGTTACAATCAGTGATTCCGCCAGACCTTGGACCCTGTAGGGGGTGTCAGCACTAAATCCTCGAGACTACTTTGATATTTTTGCGGACAAAAATTGATAGTAACCGTACAAAACTCCACGTCCATCATCACCAATTTTGACTTTACGCACCCTAATCTGAAAATAATTGCAGAATCGCTGATTACAAAGTATTCCGAACCAGTATGTTTAATAAGCCCCACCGAATTTGCAAACTAACCCCGCGCAAACAAAGGAAGTGTGTTACACTTTTGACATTATTCTAGATGTGTCTCAAAATTCTGGAGTTTGGCTGCAAATCATGAGTATTTAATCTGACCAAGTTTGGTCTCCATTTTGAAAGTGACTTAATGAATTTTTGAAGCACCCTTTAAGTATTCGAATAACCCTGAATAAATATAAAATCCAAAGGTCTTACTGTTAGATTTGATTTGTGGAACTGAACATATTATTTTTACTACGTTTAAATTCCATATTTTATCTGTACTTCTTCTTCTTCTTCTCTCTCTCTCTCTCTC
>JAGDQP010004929.1:58478-81788 GCA_022664845.1 Lepisma saccharinum | reverse complement strand
AAACTTTTCATTAATATAAAAACAAAAGGTAGGAAAAATTGAAAAAAACGATTTGAGCTTAGTTCATGATAAATAGATAAGATGTTAGTGAGATTCTTGTGCCTCATACCTGCTGCAAAGAGGTTTTTTAGAGTTCATACAAAATGACTTTCATCTTTTTTCCCTGATTTCAATTTTCCAAACCAACAATTTTCCCTGCCCAACGGCATTTAATGGTATAATGATCTAGTAATAAAGGATGCCTGTAAGAGCTAAATAAAGGCTTAGTCTAATAACAGTGGATAATCAAACACACACGTAAGTTAACAAAAAAAATGGTATTTAGGCTTCTGAATATTGAGACATCTTCAAGTTAATACATATTCCCATATAGCAATGTAAGGTCGAGACAGGCTTGCGAGGCGATAGCAGCGCCACAAAACAAGTTTAGGACTTCTGCAATTTAGGACTTCTGCAATTTAGGACTTCTGCAATTTAGGACTTCTGCAATTTAGGACTTCTGGAATTTAGGACTTGTGCAATTTATGACCTGTGCAATTTAGGACTTCTGCAATTTAGGACTTTGCAAAATCCAGAAAATTGGCTTCTCGTCTTTTAGGACTTGTGCAATTTAGGACTTATGCAATTTAGGGCTTCTGCAATTTAGGACTTCTGCAAAATCCAGAGAACTGGCTTCTTGCCTTTTAGGACTTCTGAAATTTAGGACTTGTGCAATTTAGGACTTCTGGAATTTAGGACTTGTGGTGCTACCCCGACCAAGGTATCTACATTTTTTAATATCACCACCGGCACCATCGGTGTTGGATTTTCAGGCAGTATTGTGACAGCATACGTTGGTATTCCCAGAAGTTTTGACCTATGGGTGTATTGTTCCTGCATACATAGTATGTCCACATCTTGTTTATCACAATAATGTACAATATCTGATGTTGCCAATTTTGACCTATCCAAATCAATTTGTACTACTTTAAACGTTATTATGTTTGTCTTGTGTGGACATAGCATGCAGGAAACTTTTCTGCCGGGTTAAAGGCTATTCTTCTATAAGCCATCACAAACTTTCTGTAAAAGTTGTTTGTTTGGTACGAATCTTCCCTTCTTTCGAAGACCTTGTCAATCAGTGACAGCAGATCCTGTGGGTCCGTAGTTATGCCATTCGCTCTTAGATTTATCTTATCCACTTCCTCTATAATGGGGAAGGTTATAGTTTTCCCGTAGTGGTGTAGGTTCCTGACCACTATCCTTAGGGCTGCCATCAGCATATGCGATTCTTCCAATTTTGCTATGTTATAGTTAAGATTCTTGTCTTCGTAGAATCTATTTGGGTTGAAATTATACTCCTCTAGGTCCTCCTGCTCTATGTTTTCCACTTGTTCGTCGTTTCTAACATTGTCTCCTTTCATCTTGCTCAAGGCTGATTCCGTAGCGACCTCCTCTTAAACCAATGTTGTGTTGTTCCATTCTTTTCTCTTATAGAATCTTGGAATCCAAGGTTTCCATTCTTTCTTCTTTTTCTTGAAGGTCTTGCCCTTTTTTTCTGTTGCTTTACCTTCTTCTTCAGTTTCCGTAACTTTGATTTCTACTTCCTTTTCCTAGGGTGTCAAATCCATATTTTCTTTTGCATTTTTGTCTTTACCCTCCATTTCTTCTACTTCCTTATTAACGTCTTCCTAAGCCTATGGTTCTGAAGAGTACTTTGTCACTGACTATTATTCCTAATCCTACGCTGTTGATTTTATCTTCCCATTCTTTGATTTTCTTCAAAAGCATATATGGATCTGCTTTCCAGAGTCCCATTCCTATTGCCAGAATCGTAATATTCTTCCTTGTTGCCTCACTCATAGCTGACAGCAGTCCGAGTGTCAGTTCTAGGTCACTAAAAATTCTCTCTTGATGGTTGAATATGCATAAAACTATATCCATATCTGTTGGTTGAGAGGTAGATCTCCCTGTGTTCATTTTCACAAATTTCAGTTTTCTCTTTCACCATTTGGTCCAAATTAAATTCATCTTGTATATGAGCTGTGCAAAGCCCCTGGGGAAAATAAAAAGGTCCGGATTTTTGTAGTGCACAATCATCTGATTCGGTTCGTCGAAGTTTATATGTCCTGATTTAATTAAAAGGTACATATCGGCTTGTTTGTGTAGCTGTTCTTAAACCAATTGTTTATAAATTCAATTTTTTGTTCTTATAAAATTCAAGTAATCTATCTAGATTCCTCTCTTGTTTACACGGGAGTAGATTCTTTTTATATTAGGAGTCATTTTGTCAATCTGATTATGTTCCATAAATCTGTCTATTGTCCTCTGTAGGATCAGTTTGTATTGAAAGCATTCTTGTTGTTTTTCTTCGCATTTTTTCCCTCGTTGGTGGCATGGTATACATACTTTCTTATCCTTTTCTTGATATACGTTCTTCTTGTGCCCTTTTTCACCGGAAGTTTCACATCTTGCGTCATTCTTACAGTAATTGGCTATGTGTCCATAGTCATGACATTTCAGGCATTGCGTCATTACCAAATAATCCTCAATGTTAATTATTTCATATCCTATATACACCTTAGGGTTATGGATCAGGATCTGCCTCACCTGTCGCGGCACTTCAATAACTAGGTGGTAGCTGTCCAGATTTCGTGGTCCGGTTTTAAACCTTGGTTTTACGAGTTGTCGTTTTCCATCTGTTATGTTTTGAAGATTCCTCAATCACCTTTGCCTACTTCATTTCGGTTGGGACACTGTAAACAGTCATCAGAGGTTCTCTTTTCTCCTCTGTTTACCATGTCGAAATTATTCTTCATATTCGGGTGATTCAACAGTCTCTCCTCATCCTGCTGCGAGTATTATAGCTGTTTTCGTCTGGATCAGTTGAAAATTGATCTTATCGTTCCGTTGAATGTTCCTTGTAATCCTCATTCTCTTATCCTCAATGTTTCCTCTTGCTTTGGTCTCACCATAATTGTTGGCTTCGTATTTCTCTTGTTGTTCTCAATTATCTTCGTTTTTTAGGTATCTTATTATCCTTCTTAACCATGTCAGCAAAGCTGACAGTTGGGACACTTGTTACTTACTTCGCTGCCTTCAGGCTGCCGTTCTCTATATATACGTTTGTAATCTCCTCTTCTTTTTTCTGTAGCTTATGTTCCACTTCATCATTGATCAATTCCATGTTTTGGATGGTTACGTCTATTTCCTTAAACCTGACGCTTGCTGTAACTGCATCCTCTTTAAGATCTGTTATTGTTTTTTTTAAGTTTGTTAATTTCGTTATCACGTTCCTCCACTTTTACTTGCCATTGTGCAAGTCTGATCTTAAATTCCCTAAGTTTGGCATTCTCCCTTTCCAGATTTTCCTGATTTCTAAGTAACTTCTTGATCCTTTCAGATATGTTTGACTTATCTTCAGATTTTCAATTTCCTTCTTGTTTCCATCTTTTGATTGCTTCCTCGGGATCTTTGCCTCTTCTTGTTTCCTTCTTCCTTACCCGGTGTTCTCTTAAACTATAGTGAAACTATGTCGAAAAAGAAACTTGAAGAAGAGAAAAATTCACTCAATAAAGGTGTGAAACACCAAAGTTACTGTTCAAGGTCCCCAACTCGGCTTTGAACTCACACAGGAGCATTTCCTTTAACCACCACTCAACAGAAGTGATGAACAGAACTGAAGATGTTACTACATGGTCAAAACTAAGAAAAATGGCAGAATACCAAACAAAACTCGAACTCACTACTTCCACATTGATGCACACTATCTTCAATGACCTTGGCTAACAGAACACTGTGTTTCGGTTTATGAAATTTAGATTTAATGCAGTAAATTTTTCATTCCACGGCATTCTCTGTTTTAAATTTATTTTCTTTCATCTCAAATTGTTCGTACAAAAGTCTAATCAAAGCCGAGTAAAAAAAGAGTTCGCAATATTTTATTCTCGTCAGGGATAGTCCAATCAAAACTTTACTTGCCAACGACGGTCGGATACAGAACTTGAAACAGGATTTCTTCTTCTTGACTTTGCTTGGGATGAACACCTGTTGATGAATATCATCGATGATACTGTTGAGCTTATTCCAAAACAAGGCCAAAGCATTGAACCATCAATGACTCTCTGCTGCTAAAGACAGTCCAGGGTCTAGTTTGACTTAGGCAAAGGCTTATTAGTCAGAGAGACTTCTTAGTTGGATAATTTTGACGATTGTCTCTAGTCTCTCTCTGAATAGTCTTGTGTTCGATGCCTGCTTTTTTGGATATGTTGTCTTGTCTTTGTCTGTAAATGCCGGTGGCCTCTTGCCTTCCCCATTTATATCAAAGAAAATTTTTAATTCTTCTGTTCTGAACTCCTTGCTGTCCGGGTGATCTAGTGGCGTTTCGTGCAAGTGGAGTTCCTTTGCTCGCTATGATTCTGACAATAAATATTTATAGGTTACCGAAAATGTTTTACATGTATAATGAAACAAAGTCGTACATTCTTCTCTGAAATATTTGTTATTTGTTTGCTAGTTCCTACTGAACACCGTGTTTTGAATATAAATATTTCGTTTTCCTTTTATTCTTGAGGTCGTATCAATCCATGGGGATCGAGGAAAATGTTCTCGGGGTCTGAATCCGGACTGGAGTCCACTATTTGAAGACCATTGCCATAACTGATTTTTCAACTACAAACCGCAGTGAAATTATTTAAACCCTATCACTGATACAATAACTCTTTTAACAGCACCGGACATAAACCCTTATATGCCCGAACGAAAATATATTATTTCTCTAATTCTTCTGAAAACGTGAAAAATAATTTCTTAACTTCCAAGCCCGTAAATTAAGTCAGACACAGTTTTGAACGTTTAGACCTAGCCTCGAAACGCAGAATTTCAAATCTCCATATAGACAGTGTGAATTTCTTATCGACAGACGCATAGAATCTTTAGCAACCATTTGTTATCTAAACCTTATTTTAATATGAACCGCAAATTTATTAAGTTGTTTCTCCATTTGGAGAGTAACATTTGAAACTTACAAGTAAACATACTGAAGGAGAAGGAAAGAGTTGCATAGTTTTTCTTCCATCATAATTGGAATGTTAAAGTATGGGAGCATGTAAATTTTAGAAATTCGAGCGCAAATACTTTGAGAGTTATCGAGAATGGAAAAGCCCAATTCTGTCTGTGGAAAGTGATGGAAAAGTATGGAAATACCTTTATATTCTCAAATTGCTGGAAGAAACAGAAAACAAATACACAGGAATGGGTATTGGGTGAAAGGCGCTAGCTGTTGGAGGGTATTTTCTTCATGGCCACCATCATGAAGTCTGCCATATTAATTATCGATAAATTTTCTTAAATGGGAAGAGGGTTGTGTAATATATCATTTTGGGCTGTAATTTTACGGGAAATACGTTTCTGAAGTCAGGTTTTCTGTAAATGTATTGTTGCGAGAGATAAGGGTATGGGGCGCTAGCATGGGGTAATGATGCAGTAGTGTGAAAACGCTCATTTTGTTTCGAAAGAACGCAGGAAATAAAACCCAAATGCATGTGTTGATGTGATAGTTCTTTCAGATAGTGTTGATGTGAATTGGTTTTCATTTTAGTTTCATTTCTTCCGTTATTTCACAACGAAATAGGTGTATGTTTCCAGAGTGGCATCATTATGCCCAAAGAAGTGACATAACCATATCTCTCATAATAATAAATTTACTCCTGAACTTACTTCTGAAACGTATTTCTTGTAAAATTCTAGCCCAGAGTGACATATTACCAGAATCTCTTCCCATTTCAAGATGGTGCACATGAAGAAAATACCGAACGGTAGCTTGCTTCTTCCACCCAGTACCCATTTTTGTGTACCAGGGTGAGTCATATGTTCGTAGCGTTTTCATGGATAATGTGCAGCACCCGCCTCCCCCTGTACCACAGAAACCTATTCGGCGAAGTACATCTCATCATACTGTATGGTCCTTTTCCAACGTTCCACCAGTGACACAAGCCCCTGACGATACCAGGCTGCAGGCTTAGAAGTAAAGAACTCAGTAATCACAGTTGTCACATCATCCACGGAATGGAATTTTCTGCCCCGCAGGAAGTGTGCCATGGAACAAAACAGATGAAAATCAGATGGCGCAAGGTCGGGACTGTAGGGGAGGGGTAAAATGTCCACGCCATCCATGTCCGCAATGTGCTGGCGGACTCTTCTTGACCTGTGGCATGGAGCGTTGTCAAATTGGAGGAGCAGTCGTTTTCGGTTCACCAGTGCTGGATAACGACGGCGCACAATGTCGTATACCCGTTGCAGCTGTTCAGCATACAATGTCCCATCTACGGAACGACCATGTGGAACGAGCTCCCAGTGCACCGGACCTTCGAAATTCCACCACACACACATCATTGTCTTCTCTTCAAACCGCCCTCTTTGAACCACTGGCTGCGCCTCGGTACCTAGTCGAAGCCATTGTTTCCCGGTGTCAGGATAACGAAGAAAGATCCACTTTTCATCATTCGTGATGATCCGCCGCCAAAACCTGTTGTCAGTTGGGTTTCGAAGCAGTTCTTCACACAGGGTCACACGCTGTTGAGCTTGAGAGGGAGTCAAATCATGGGGAACCATTTCTGGTTGCCTGGAGCGAAACCCAAGTTGATGCACATGACGAACGACAATGGTTTGTGATGTCTGGACCTCATCTGCCAGCTGACGGGTACTGGTTCCTGGGTTTCCTTGAAGAGCGTTCAGGAGGGCATCGATATCCGTCGTCACAGGGCGTCCACTCTTGGGCTTATCATCGAGACTGGTGTCACCAGACCGAAAACGTTGAAACCACTTTCTAGCTGTGGACAGGTGGGCAGTGCCTTCACCTTCTATGGCACAAATTTCCTTGGCTGCTGCTGCTGCATTCAACCCCTTTTTCCAGTAATGGCGCAGAAGCACACGACACACAAGTTTCTCCTCAGCCATTGTCCTGCCAACTGTGTATTCAACGCGTAGTTCCTTCCACACACCGTTAGCGCTGTGATCAGACAGACACGTGACACGCTTTCTGCCACCACCACCTTCACCTGTTCTATACGTTGCACATGGCTTTCCGTCATCGAGTGGGCAGGGTCACCCAACGCTACGAACATATATGACTCACTCTGGTATTTGTTTTCCATTTCATTCAGCAATTTAAGAACATAAAGACATTTCCGATTTTTTTTTATCGCTTTCCACAGACCGAATTTTACTTTTAGGTGCTTCATACCTCCCAAATAACTGCGCTCGAGTGGCCAAAACTGACATATGCACATATTTTGACATTCTAATCATGATGGAAGAAAAAATATGTAATTTTTATCGGTCCCATCATTATGTTTGCTTGCTAGAGAAAAATATCCCGCAGAGCTCATTTTATCACTGCATGACAGACTTCCTTTAATTTGACTACTCGCTCTGACAAATGCTCTAATCCTAACACCAGCGTACCGTCCAATTTATACTCTTGCCCAGTAGCAGAAGAAAATTAGTAACACTATTTACCTCTTGCGGCAACCTATATAAGTAAGCAATTCTCTTTCTTCTGCTTCCTAATGTAACACCTCATAGCTGCAACGGCAGAAACAAAATAACTTATTCAGAAGGCAGCATGACAGTACAGTACAAACACCTCATCAGACGAACATCATATTTTCATTTATTGGCTCCAAAACGTAGACGTATATTTTGGCACCACGATGCGCATTATCAGTAAATGTTTACTATTCTATTTTCTGTATCCGCCATTTTCAAATAGCGAATATAACAAAAACAAGTATTTATACGGACAAAATACTTTACTTGTATTTTCTAGCTTCGAAACCATATAATTTGTAATTTACTTTATCTCAGCAGGCAAGGTCTTAACCCTGTGGAAAAACAGCTAAGATAGTAGCTGTTTTTCCACATAGCACTTGTCGAATCATACAAAGATAATACATATATTATAATTGAGAAACAACACACACACAAATACAAAATATAAAAAAGACAGAATTAAAAAAACGTTCATGAAAAATGCCTTACTTACACAACACTATATAAACATATGAAAGGTTAAATATGACTGGTAGAAGAGCATACGGTAGTCTTTGCTGATTAAACAAATATTTACTTAAAAGAGTTTTAAATTCATTAAGCTTTTTACACATATAATTGCATTTGGCAAGGAATTCCAGCTTTCGCAGCTGATACAGAAAAGGATCGAATTGTTTGTGTGAGTTTGTATGTTGAAACACCATATGCTAACTTATTATGTGTAACGTACTTACGGAAAAGTTGTCATTGGAGATAAGTGGGTGATTTAATGTGAGTGATGTAAATGGTGCAGCAGAAACGAAAGAATTTTCTTTTATACATTGTCAAAATATTGTTCTCCTTTAATACAGGAAGAATATTTTCGAATTTACGAAGGTTGAAAGTAAACTGAACGCAGGAATTCTGGACTCTTTGAATGGATCTGACTTTGTTAATTTGAAGGGAAAAATCATTATACATCACCGTAATCAAGCAAGGGTATAATTAGTGCCTGTATTAAATACAATTTTGTTTTTACTGTGAGCAAGTCTTGTGATCTATATAGGCACCTTGGGCTATTTAGTGCACCTGAACTTACGTCAACTACATGAGGGTTCCAGTTAAAATATATGTCCATCAATAATCCAAATTTTTAGTAGATGAAAATCTGATAATATAGTTACTTAATTTTATGTTTAATTCCGATTGTTTCAGTTTCTGAAGTTGGATAGCTGTTCCTATAACTATATAGGTACATTTTGATGGATTAATGAGTATCCCGCTTTCGCTACACTGTTTGTGTATGGGATGCAGATCTTCATTAAGAAGATCTATTGTTCGCTTCATATTTCCTGGCGAGGATTTAATAAGTAACTGCATAATGTCGTCAGCATAACTGTATTTGTACGTTTTTAACAACTGGGACTAAATCTGAAACATGCAAAGAAAATAAAGTTGGGCCTAATATTGACTCTCGAAGAACGCCTCTTTTCAGAGACAGATGCTCAGAAATCTTAATTTCAGAAGACTTCAGAAAAACACGTTGTTTTCTAGCTTCTTAATATGATTTGACCCAATAGTTGAAAAATTATAGTCTTTCACTTTTAGAAAGAAGAAGATCATGTTCAACTAACTCAAACGCTTTTGTTAATCTAAAAGAACCAAAACTACTACAAACGAATCATTCAACACATGTAATATTTCATCGGTGACTTCTAAAGGAGCAGTTGTCATACTATGAAAACCTCGGAATTCCGACTGAACTGAAGGTAAAATACCTTCATCACCAATAAAAGTATCCGTTGTTGGGAAACATTTTTTTCAGTTACTATTGATTATAAGATTGGTACTACAGATATTGGCTGTAGCTCATTAAGTGATGTGACAGTAGGTTCATTGGACAGTGGTAGCACCTTTGTTTCCATACATTAGGGAAACAGCCTGTACTAAAAGATAATTTATAATATGTGTTAGTGGTGTCAGTATGAACGGTAATGAGAGTTTCAGCATTTTAGTTGTTATTTCGTCCAACCCTCTTACAATTGATTTAATATTGTATACAACCTTCTGTACATCTTTCTCATTTACAGGGAATAGGGAAAACTCGTCTAACTTTCTGAGCTAGATTATTAGAATACCGTGCGATCTGTGGACGAAGATCAGTTTTAGGTACAATGATATTAGTAGTCAGTTGCTAACATATATAACTAAACACTACGATGAGCGTTCTAAGTAGATTCTTAATTTTTTAATTTTTGTTGTCGCCATTTCTCAAAATAGTGCATATAAATTTAAAAAAAAAACTATTCAGACTATCAAAATAATATTATGTTTGAATTGTCAGCCTTGAAAATTTTGACCCTACGATTTTTTAATGTTCCAGTGTTTGTATCCCCCAATTTTGGAAAAAAGCATCTACCCTGAGAACGTCAAAAAGGTGGAATGTCTACCCAAGAGAAATATAATCTAGTATGATCTTCCACATTCGATAAATAAAATTCTCTCACATATATTTTTTACGGGACCATATGGTAGGTCCAGGACTAAGGGTACATGTGTGTCCTGTGCGAGGGTTGGGTCTTGTCTGATTTTACTATCACAGACCTGAGAAATGAAAATTTTCAGCCTGAAACCTTTCCCAACTAGATCTACTGATACATATGAAAACTGTTTGGAGACATTACACATTACCTGTTTGGAGAAAGAGACAGAGAGAATGCTCTTGACCTGACAACGGAAATATAGTATGGATAATCAGACTTAAGTACTGTATTGCCTTATTCACTGAAAAATTGTTCCTTGAATTTTGAACAAAGTCGGTTATTCAATAAGAAAATGTCATTCCAGCTATGTATACGGATAAGGTGCTTTTAGTATTCTTTTCATACAATAAAGTGAAAAGAAAATAGTCTTTCTAATCTATGAAGAATAATGTTCAAGAGAAATATTTGCAAGTTTCATTTTAGTTTAATAAAATCAATTCATAATCTACCTGTAGTAATGAACAGCTGGCACTTCATGGAGAGTAGGTGAACAGAAATTTTTGTCTTGAACAGTAGGGCACCACGGCGGCATAGTAATGTTTGCATCAAGGTCATAACATATGCTTTTATTAGCAGTATCGAATGAGCACGTACCAAATGAAATTGTGTTAAACACAAATAGCAGTCCATACCACATCGCCTGACTAGTCCATGAGCAAAGGAAGACATTTCTCCAAAAGCTTCTTACAACCATCGCCACACCAACTCCTGAAATATTATTGAAAAGCATTATTTAATTCTTAAGTACGTTTGTTCAATATATATACCGTATAATCGAAATGGTTAAGCGTTAACTCTAATTGCGAATTTGTTTTGAATTATTAAACAAAGTTCCTCAGAGGAGACTGGGCTACACCATTATGGAACAGTATTTCTAATTAATTCTTCCTAATTAACAGCATTCTTCCGGCGGTTCGAAATAGGAAGTCCATGAACAAAAAGCTATTCTACACTAAGATAAGTACTTGATGGTACAGCACAGCTTTAATAAATGTCCATGCTCCAGCAGAAGAAGGTGAGGCTAAAGACAAAGAAACATTTTACGATGAGCTAGATAGGTTGTTTGATATATTACCTAAGTATCATCAGAACTTGTGGGAGTGGGTGGGGATTTCAACGCAAATGTGTGCAACTAAGACAGTTTTACACCTGCTATAAGTAAATCAATCTTCACTAAGAGAGCAACGGAGAACGGATACTTATGTGATACCGAAAACTCTAATCGAAAAAGCACCTCCTTCGAACAGAAACACATCCACATGGTCATCGCCTGATGGCAAAAGTCTCAGTCAGGTCGATCCCATATTAGTACATGCATGAAGACAGAACAACATAATGGACGTTCTGAATTACAGAGGAGTGGAAGGTTACACCGATCACAGACCATCAGTGATCACAAAAATGAGGGAAGAGTTCTGCTTCGCGAGCAAGTAACGCGAGAGATCAAAGCAACTTAAATTCGCAGTAAAAGTATTAAATAACTCAAACATAAAGGCAGGTTACCAAATGGAATCGTAATCTTAGGAGACTTGAGTAATAAAGATGGCGTTAATAATAATAATGAAGTTGATGTGAATAAGATGCGACAGGCAATTGATGTCACAGTAAAGGGCGCACTAAAAGAACGTATAGGTGAGAAGAAACGACACCGAAAGAACCACGGTTTGATGATGAATAGGGATGGGTTCATAATAATTTCGATACCTCTAATGCCACCGATGCTTGCAATATTTGTATCGATCGATACTTCAACTAATGAAGTCTTTTGAATCTTTTTTGATACTTTGAAATTCTTTACACTAATCATTTTCGCTGAAAATAATCCCATGGTAGAACGTTAGATCTATAACTTACATCTTAAAAGCTTCTTGAATTTGAATTTTATTTATGACTTTTAGGAATCTATGACTCAGGAGAGAGTTAAGTTATAAATTATAGAAAGTAATATACTTATATATTAATTTTCATTAATGTATGTATTATTGTAAAATACATTGTAAAAAAGTATGGAATATCGCATATCAAGATTAGAAATAATTATCGGGCGTATCGAGAAATTCTGGTGTCAACCCATCTCTAGTTGTTGAGATATAAAATTCTGAAAATGTAGAAGTTTCCTGTTTTCTAAACAAACAGAACTGCTGGGAGAACGGAACAAAATGGCAGAGACTTATCTGCAGAGAGGACAACTATTTCGTGTCAACACTACGGAATTAGTAGTGTCTGTTACCCGTGTACGGAATTGATATAAAGAGCTCTCAGAAAGCACTACGTGGAGTAATGGATAAGGCGTGAAAGTCGTAATGCAGTGATTCCGGGTTCGATACCAGTTCATTACATAATTTTATTTTTAAAGTGGTTTATATTTTATTTATATTTTAAATAGGTTATTTTGAAATGCTATTGTTTAATTTGTTTTATAACTTTACTTGCATTTAACGTTTCTTGTAAGATATTTTCCGTTTATTCTGATTCTGTAGTCCAATTCACATTTAATAAAATGGTAAAAAACTGGGTAAGGCATTGAACTTGGGATTCAGTGGTCCCGGGTCCGGTACTCCTTCACTTAAGTTTTATTTTTTATTTTTAAGAGAAATCCCATTTTATTTTGTAATTTCGAAGGAAAGCTCTGGTCTTGCGATTATTCATTTTTCTTCCTTTGACGCAGTGAAAACAGTACGCACATTAAAAATTCCATAAAATTCACATAATTTAGAAAAAATGAAACAGCAATTTAAAGAACTGAGCAAGCGCTAAAAAATCGAAATTAGTTTTTTTACTAAAAAACGCACCTAAATTTATACGCGCTTATCATAATGTAAAGGAAAAGAACTATAGCTAGTTATAGAATGATTTATCTGGCCTTGGAAATATTAGTCAGTTTGAAGAAGGGAAAAAGGCCACTAGCGTCTCAAAACAAGAAGTCCTATTTTCGAATGTCTGAGAAAACACGATTCAGTCGCCTGTGCAATAAAAGAGAACACCATACCTGACTTTACCAAACTTCTACGTAACGTTGGTCACTAATTTTATTAAATTTCCTAATGCGTTTATATAATAATAATAATAATAATAATAATAATAAATCACAGCCAAATTCAATCCACTACTGGATGAGGCCTCTCCCCGAAGGAAGGAGTTGGTCTACTGCTCCCACGCTGTCCAGACGGGTTGGGAGAGGAAAGCCGAAGCTCTCACTGTGATCGCCACTGTATTTTATGCACAGGAGCTCCCCAATTGTCTTCATGATGCTGGGTCAACACGTGGAATCGAACCCGGGACAGCTCGCGCTGAAGTCGAGCGAGCTACCGACTAGGCTACGCAGGAACTCAATGCGTTTATATATATATGAAAAGAAACTTTTTTTTTCTTTAAAAAAGACAAAGAAAATTACACTATGATTCGATCTTGGGTTCTCCGTATTAGCTTTCCGACATGCTACCAATCCACTAAATTGATAATTGGAAACTGTCTGCTTGTCAGTCTCATTTACGATGAAGGAGTAATACGCCTGTGCGACAATGATCCCACCTTAATAGGAGTTCCTTGTATTTGAGACACTCCTATAGGGCACTTCTGACTAGCGACAGGAAGACTGCATTGTGAAAACACGAGTTAATCGTGCGTGCAATACAAAAAATACCATACCTGACTTATCTAACCTCCACATGCGTTTGTTCACTAATCTTATTATATTTTCTATTCGTTTATACATATAAAAAAAGAGAAACGTTATTTTCACTAAGAAAAAAAAACTACACCAGGTTTCGATCCAGGGCTACTTGCATTAGCTTTCGAACATGCTATCAATACGCTAAATTGCCGACTGGATGCAGTTGTTTGGAAGACTATTTACTGTTAAGGAGTAATGTGCATGCGCGAGGATGCCTCAGCTCTTCTTGTCGCAAGATTTTTTTTCAGCTCGACGCGCAGGGCTGGGAGCCATTTTGGCAACTTCCGGAGCACACTTGGAAACACTTCCGGTACGCCACAGAACTTTTGCCTAAACAGAACTTTTGAGTAAACAGTACTTTTGCGTATGCCCACCGCTAACAGGGAGCTGTGTCCCCCCCGCGCCTGACGTCGCCCAGCTACCTTCGGACGCATGCTGACCCTCCCCCCTTGCGCAGCCCTGGTGGGTTTATATACATCCCAGTTTTTAGTGGCATATTTTAAAATTGTAAATCACAACTTTTATTAAATTTCCTTTTGTGTATTTACATAAAAAATGAAAAAAGCTTTAATTTTCTTTTAAAGAAAGTATGTAAAGAGTCAACGCCAGGGTTTGAACCCCGAACCTTTAGATCAGCTTTCCAACGTCTTGACCACAAGACCAAACTGCAGCTGCCGGGTTGAGCGCTTCTCGCTTTTACTTATCGTTCTGTATAAGCGAGAATGGGCTATTCCTACAGGAAGTGTTTCACTTGACTGCCCAGTGCCCAGCCCTGCGAGAAGAGCTAAAAAAAATCTTGCCTTCCTGTCGCTAGTCGCAAGTTATAGTAATTCAGAATGAAACAACTACACTTCCCCCTAAACACCGCTTTATACTTTCCTGATTTGATTGTGTTTTGATGTACTGTTTCTTCTCCACCAGTAAATCCAAGCTCCGATAATTACATAGAATAGTTTTACAACATTTATGGTAGAAACTAAACTACTTTTGTTCATATCTCTACTGCACACGTAACAGGATACAGGTAAGTAGGTTAATTTAAAATATTGTTTTATACTTCTTTTTCACAGACGGGAATAACTAACTCGCATTTAGATACGTTTTCATACACTGATATTTTAACTGCTATTGTTAACAGATGTTTACATTTAGCAACTATTGCTATCACTGTTACGGAATAAAATCAGGTTTGCACATTTGTAGGGCGAAATTTCTGTCAGTGGGTAGACGGGGAAAAAATTTGGATTTATTACATAGGCCCCTTACTTGTAACTTTCGAGTTCATTGTACATACATTTCTTGTCAATAACATTCATTTGAAGGTTTCTATTGCTTTGTTCTTCATTTTCTGGTCGATTTTTCAATTCTTACGTTTCGACACTTCAAAATGTGCAGACGTGTTTCCATAAGTTTGAAGAAGGAAACAAATCCACCAACATTTTTTTAACTCTACAGGAAAAAATACAATACTTGTAAACTGCCTGAGCAGTACGAAAGTATCAGAAGACCGTTTTGAATATTCAGTAGGAATATTGTTTCCTTTCAATAAATAATAAACATATTATACAGTTTTTTTTAATTTCCCACAAAACAGCTTTTTGGATTTGTTTCCTTCTTCAAACGTACGATTCATATAATAGATCGGTTGGTGAGAAATTATATCATCCATTAGTTCTTCGACTCCTCGCACTATCTCTGCTGCACTTAAATGAAGCGCCTGGTCCCGAGTTTCACGGACTGCGGTTGAACTTTTTCTTCATTGTCAATTTATTTGTCCCTTGGCTTTCGGAGTCTGTAAAACGACGTTCTTTCAGTATTGCTATCTCCATACACACACACACACACATATTCAGTTACCCATATACCGTCATAAAATAAGAAGACGCACAATTTGTATTATTTGTCAAATGTGCATGAAAAAAGGGCGGAAAGATCCTACCATGACGGATACAATGCTGATTTTGTGAGGTGTGAAACTACAAAACAACCGCCGACCCCTCAGTGACCTTTATAAATACCATATACTTGATTACTAAATATTTTCGGTATGTCAGTGTGTGTGTGTGTGTGTGTGTGTGTGTGTGTGAGAGAGAGAGAGAGAGAGAGAGAGAGAGAGAGAGAGTGACAAAAGCCAACTTAACAAAAACGTGTTCCTTAACAAAACCTATAACATCCAGTCATTGAAAAATATTTTTAGATGGTACTGATTGTTTTCTTATATTTTAATATACTATAGAAATATTAACTAATCAGTTTCAAAATTTAGAAAGACGACTTCTGTAAAACAAAGTGGTAAAAATTGCAGATTTAAGATCAAATTATGTAGAATTATTGTAAATATTTAAGATAGACGATAATACAGTACAATAGTTAAACGATAGAAAATATTATATTTGTATGTTATTTTTGATTACATATGTATTATTTGCATTGTTATACATAGCACAGGATGTCCATCCCAGGGATATTCTATTTAGATCCACAGTATTGGTGCAGAATATTTTTGGTCAAATAACGATATACATATTACAATATTAAAATGATATTCTAAGTTGGAGTTTCAGGATTATTCTAAGAATATCTGCAAAGAATAATTGTTCTCGACATATGTGTAAATGTACTTGGGATATCCAAAGGAATATCCTTAGGATATGCGCTCATTCTGGACATTCAGATATTTGTAAATATTCTACGCACATACCTAGGATATTGTAGAACATCCTTGGGATATTCGAATATCCCTACGGGTATATTCGTAGCATATTCCTAGAATGTACCTGCGCTGTGTGGGGCACAACAATGTTGAAGAAAGGGCCACGTACCGAAGGTCAGAAATAAGTATCGAGAAATTATGGTATCAACCATCTCTAACTTATATGATACATTTTAATTACATATCTATGATTTGTATCGTAGAACAGTTTTGAAGAAAGTAGAGTTCGATTTGCCGGAGGGACCACGGGGATTTTCCTTGGTGCCTGAGGATTTCTTCCGCTGTTGTTGTTTCCGAATATCATCCCAACTGGAGATAAAATCTTTGTATTTCTACCTAAACAGGTAGTATTACAGCAGCAACCGCTAATTTTAGGATCCTCCCCCTTCATAATTTATAGCAAATCGAACACTGAAAGAAAATTTCGAGTACCGAAGTTAAAAGAAAGTATCAGCGTCGAGTATTGAGATATTCTGGTATCGACATATCTCTAAATTATATATTATTTAACTACTTTCAATTAAATATGTAACATTTGCATTTTAGAACAATATTGAAAAAGTACGAAGTAACGAAGGTCAGAAATTAGAACCGGTATCGAGTATTGAGAAATTCTGGTATCGACCCATCTCTATATTACAAAAGGTGAAAAGGGCATGAAAGACGATTTCTCGTAAAACACATTTTAAAGCCCAACTTTCCGATTTATTCCCATGCATTTCATATATTGAAAACGACTATAATTTAGTATTTGTTGAGCTTTAAGATAAAACTTTCTTAGGGGTTAGCTGTCATTGCGTAGTATTTGTTAGAGATGCAAACTCATGGTTTTGAAAGTGCACCTCCCCCTTCTCTCCCTGTACTCTTTATATATATCATTTGCATTGTATAACAATGTTGAAGAAAGTAGAGAGTATCTAACAGGCCAGAAATTTGTAAGGTCAGAAATTAGTATCAGAATCGAGAAATTCTTGTATCGACCCATCTCTAATGATGAATGCATTACATTTTATGGAAGAACGGAAACAAGTACGGCAACGATGGCAAATGAATCGTTTATTTATGAAATTCTCTTGTAATATTTTTTCCAATTTTCACTTTATTGTAAAAATGTAATGTGTATGTATCTATACACAATTTGTTAATGACGGGTCTCATGTCTTAAATGACTTAACTCTCATTGACTGTCTTAACTATTGATTTCAAGTATTGGATATAAGCCTCTCTGAACTCTCCATCCGGACCATTGCATCCATCGGGGATTTTCATACTCTATCTTGCTGACTGATTTTAGGGCCATCTTTAGCTGGTTGCCTCATAGTAACAGATCTTTGCTGATCCCTGAATTTGTCCTTCTTATCACCGCTTCCATTGGAATCCGTAGTTTGGGTGCAGACATCAGGTAGCAACCTGAACATTACTTCTCTATTGTCCGCCTTTAGGGTGATTTGTCGACTCGGGCATTGTAACTTGTCTTCCTCAAACTTATCAAAGAAGTTTTGCCTTAGAATTGTAATACGGACACTAATTGATCAGAAGCAGATCAAAGTATGCAGTGCATTTATAAGTCAGCCGTGATTTTCCCTTGATTGACAGTGATTTCCCCTTTGGTGATCAAATCGGCTCCGTTGACAGACTTCAATTTGTGCTTTTCGGCTCCTATCGCATTCATCTGGCTTGATGGATAATGTTGTTTTATCCTTCTATACAAAAGTTTACTCATTAGGGAAAAGCTTGTCCCTGTATAACATAAGGCATATCTCCGACTTATATTCGGATATTCGCTAATCTTTTCTTCATACAGGCAATACTGATACATTAAAAAACAGTATAAATGATGTGGTCTTGGTCATTTCCAACTCTTCTGACCTGCCATCATTACTCGAGGCTAACTTCATTCCTTCAGATGTATCATTATGTGACGTACGGGCTCCTTTTCGTACTTCTACATCATTTCCCTGTGATCTACAGTTCTCCGGCAAGGTTTGTAACTTACCCGAACTCACCCTTATATATTTTCTTATGATACAGTTAAACCTTACTATATTACTACGGCTGTGACTGTAAGATTTGGGTTTTTGCTGTAAGGCAAGATTTATTAATACAGACGGAGCAGCCCGAATACAGATAAAAATTTTCTACAGTGTATATATAGTAGCAGCTCAGTATTTTAAGTGAGTATGTATAGGACTGTGTATATTATAGGGGGTGGGGACAGATATTTCATGAGAAGTTGGCAAAATGCAGTGACATAGAGTCTCTTCCATAACATGTGAACCTTCGTCCCTTGTCTGAAACAAAATCTTTTAACAACCCACAGGGCACGTGCTTCTAACCGCATTGTAAATATTGGCAGATGAACGATGTTGCCAACCTCCATAAAAAAATCTTACTTTCACCAAAAATAAACGCTTCGCAAAAACTTTACTCTTTGTTAATAGTACAGGACTCGTTCAAAGATTCATTAGGAAACATAAAGTTGATCTGAATGAGGATCAGTCGGTAGAATGCTTGACTTATAATCAAAAGGACCCAGGTTCGATTTCCGGTGCCGGCCATCCTTACTGATGTTTACCGTTTTCCCTCGGTAACATGTCGATCAATGAGTCCTAGTTATATTATTATTATTATTATTATTATTATTATTATTAGAGATATTTTACATCTGTATAAAGACATGGCACAAAAAGGAAATAGAGTCTGGCTCCTCCCACCGAAAAGAAGTTCTAACCAATGATTAAGATAATTTGACGAGTGATGTGTTTATCATGCTGAAAAAAAATGTACAAAAATATATAAATGCATAAAATTTATGAACTTATCCTAAAGATTTATTCTTTATCCGCGCTTAGACCATCCGAGTCATCGCTGTTCTCCTCCGTTGAGTCAGACACTTCAATAAAAGACGCGCACAACTGTTGTCGAAAACGGATTCTAGGCCCCTGTTTCACTTCAGTCTTTTCTACGTATTTATATATTTCTTCCATGTTTCGGGACTTACACCAGAGAACTGTGGTCTAAAAAATTTGACATTCTGATTTTCTTATCCTCATACTTACACAAACAAATTCAAACTAAATTTCTAGAGGATGTAAACCCTGCAAAAAAGCAGGAGGGCAATAAATGTTTTACGACAGGACCCTGTCACTCCCTTGGCACGGTAGGGGGGTTCTGGGGGAAGTGGTTTGGGAAAAAAAGTTCTCATGAAATAAAAAGTACTTTATCTCCCTTGGTTACCTTTGTGCAACGGTTATTTATTATATTTACAAAAACAGAATTGGGGGACATATGCCGCCCGGTCTCCCCTTCCAATGAGAAAGAGAGTAATCTCACTTGACAACAATTTGCAGATGTAGGACTCGGGGTGTTAGTGTTTGTTTATGTTCGCGGAAAATATTATTTAGGGTCAAAGGCAACACAGAGGGGAGTAGATAGTTCTGTTAGCTTGTCTTTGGCGGAAGGGTGGATGAAGAAAATGGCAATGTTGGGAGGTGGGATGAAGATTGAAGAAACGACCGGAAAGGGAAGAGAAAGTACGAAAATATTTGAAAATAAGGTGCCTTGTTTCCTTCCCTTGTTGAATCTCTCTTGTCATTTAATATGTATCGGCATCTTTGAGGCGAGAGAAGAAATTGTGAGCTGTCGTCCAAACACTTGTCCATAACCTATGAATGTCATGTCGTTTGCTTTGTGAAATTATGCGATATTTGTACTGGGTATTATACAATAGCTATTTCGAAACAAACGGCATTTATCCTTTGCTTCTAATTTACTTTGTATCCGCCTACAATATGCAATGGTTCCGGAGAAACAACAAACTTATCTTCGCAATAGTTTCTTGGTTCAAAAGACAGACTTTATTGACTTGAAGTAGTTTTATTCATTCCTTCAAGTCACTTTGACCGGAGAAAATGTTTTTCCAACAGATTTTTTAAAGGCAAACTATAATATAAAATCCTGGAAATTGTATTAGTTTTTAAAGTAAACTTTGGGTCAACATTTTATAATGATGATGTCTTGAATATTTTGTTTCACCATGTAATGTTATCAGTTTTTCTTTGACGGGAGGGTATCTTAATATCTGAGGATATGCAGTTTTGATCTCTCCGGGGAGGGGAGTTAAAGAGGAAAAGTTCCAAATGATATAACTTATCCTCGACGTTTTTAGGGAGTCAAGTTTATTCGTGGTCCTGTGCATCTCTACCCCAAAAGAAAAACTTCATCCAGAACTATTCAATATTTTATCAAAAGACCGGGATTTCATATAGTAGTACAGAAAGGCGGGTTCTAGCACACATGGTTATAACGTATTTTACCATTTACAATAATTTTCGGTACGAGCAAAACCCCAAAGGTTCCTAACTTCGAGTATTTATAATGTACTTTACCATTTACGAGCATTTTCGGAGTAGTAGTATAATCCTTTAGCTGCGTCATTGACTGAAAAGCAAAAGTAGATACCTAGGATGTAGTAGTACTATTTTCTTCCTTCACGGTCACTGGTAGGTATAGGAGTATACATGTTAATGCTCATTTTCAGCACGTTTGAAACTCAAAAGGTTCCTAATATTGGCTAGGTTCCTAATATCGGATAGTTATAGTAGATACATTTTTCTTCCTTCACAGCCACTTCCGCGAAAGGTATTTTACCATTTAACGTTCATTTCCGGTCATCCAAAAAACCCAAAGGTTCAAAATGTCGGATAGTTTCCAAATATCAGATAGTGAATGTGCTATTAATGTTTCAAGGAAGGTTAGTGTTGCGTGTGTACTAGTACTTAGCAGTTTGCTACCATTTCTTGTACATTCAATAAATATCAAGTGCTCTCTTGGTGTGAAACGAAATAATATTCAAACACTACTCTGTTATTAACGTTTCCAAGCCTAACAACATATATCCATCAACTGTACGACTGTTAATTGTTTGATTAATTAATTATCACATTCAATCGAATCAGGGTATTTAGTGCATTTATTTATTTACATGGTTAGTACATCGTGTGACAGCAATAGGAATATTTAGCCAACAGAGTTGAAACGATTCAGTAACGTTCACTTCCAGAAAGCTTTGAAACCTCAGAGCGGACAAATATGGACTATAAGTCATAAACCAAGCTACGAACTTCGTTTGAAATATTTATTTACATTTACAACACGCTCAATTGATGTCGAGAAAAACAAAAAAATCCTCGGAGAATTGATACAATAATAAAATTCAACTTAGAAGGAACCTTTCTAATAATGGAAATCTCAATAATCGAAATTTGAACAATGAAAATATTAACTTGAATAATAACAATCAAGCTATACAAATTCGACCATCTCACAGACTGTAAACAATAAAAATTTAATTAATTAACAATGAATTGATTACTTTATTGAATGAAATTCAATTATCTTCAATTGTAGAAATTAAAGGAGTATTAACGAATATAATGTTAATGAATAACGCGATTTATGGCAGATCTATCGAGAATGTAAGATATAGAATTGATGTAAGACTTGAAAATAATAAAAAGTTATGCAGAAAGCTTTTAGCCTCATCGCGCTTCAAATCACGAGACATCTATAATTAAAATTTAGTATTATGCCATATGTTAAAGAAAACAGTTAAATTAGATAAAGCTAATTATGTAGGAGCTGCTGTTCTGGATCTTTCGAAGTTGTTTATGTATCAATTTCATTACGAAGTAGTGAAGTCACGATAAAGAGAATATAACCATGCCCCCTATAAAGATACTGAATCTTTTGTGTATTACATCAAAACAAATGACTTTTATAAAGGCATGCATGAAATGATTGAATATTTCGATACATATGGTTACCAGCAACCTGAAGAATATAAAATTCCTGCAAAGAATAAAAATCAATTGGGGAAGACGAAAGATGAATATAATTGCGTGCCAATTCGTGAGTTTGTTGGGTTGAGAGCAAAACTGTGTAAGCAGTGCAAGATACAACTAGCCAACTACTCATAGACGAAGGATAGCCTAACCATTTTACATAAATCTTCCGTTTTAATGCTTTTTTAATTAAATAAGCTTTCTGTTTTGTTGCAAATACTTTTGGAAATCCTAATGATAAAATGATCCCATTCTAATCCCTAAATTTATATGTGACTAGATTACTTTTAATACACTGATCCACGAAATATATTCCCTCTCTTTTTTGGTAAATGGACAATTTCGGTAAATATCCTTTTTCTACCTTATGTTTATATTTCCTTACCCGAACATAATCTGCTAGATGAAATTTAAACTTTTGCATAACAGATTCTTGCTTACCGTATAAACTTTGCCAAATTACATTAACATTAGAATTGTTTACTTTTATAGGTGCATATTAAATGCTTTGTGTAATTATAACTTTTACAAGATCTTGCAAAATATTAATTTATCGAAAAGTATTTTCAGTAGTAAAGTATTTTAAAAGTTTACTTTTAATGTACGAGTAAAACGTTAGACTAAAGCACCTTTAATTTCAGAATGTGTGATTTCTTGATATTTTTGAAAAATGCGCTTTACACATTGATAATAAAACTCAGTTCCCAAATCAGTATGACCGGGAAGTACAGGTAATTTTCTTTTACTTTATATTAATATTATAGCTTTTGTAATCTCAGGACCAGTTTTATTTTAACAGGAATAGAAGGTGCATAACGACTAAAAGCATCTATGCTAGATAAAATATATTTATATCCATCATATATTTACATATCCATTATACTTTGATACATTGTGTCCGCCCGTTACGACGGTGATTGCGATGGGTCGAAGCTCGAAGTTGTTGAAGGTTTGGATGTAGAACGTGTATGTGAATGGATCGTGCTCTTCAATCAATCTCCTCCACGGTATCCCAGGGCTTATGAGGAG
>JAGDQP010004929.1:10939-53478 GCA_022664845.1 Lepisma saccharinum | reverse complement strand
TGCTCTTCAATCAATCTCCTCCACGGTATCCCAGGGCTTATGAGGAGATACATTGAGTAGCAGAGGATTATAAGAAAGCTGGAAATTTGAAGGAAAACAGACAGGGATGTCGCGATTAAAACAGCTATTCGGAATCAAGGACGCTGACTTACAAACGTTCGCGAGTATGTCCACATGCTGCACTGCTGAAAGAAAGAAGCTTCAAATGCTTGTACCGGGAGTATTCCACATGATTGCCACGATTATCTTCCAGACAACACGCCTGACCAGAGGTGATCACCTCTCTGGTCTGTCTTTTTCCCCCTTTCATGACTACTCCATTACCTGGCCAATCGGCCCTGACAGTAAATTGAATAAGTGTCAAAGGTCGTGGGAACCATGAGAAAGTCCCTAAGAGTATTCTAACGTAGACTCATAATTGCTAATTTAGACAAGATACCCTCACAGAGTATCCTACTTACAGCTGGGGATGGTACCTGTCATCACCCATTTAGCATAGCAAACAGGGTCGTTGCTTCTAGAAATGAAAATCATACTTTTGGGAAAACAACAATAGATTTAATATAACTGATAACAGCAAAAGATAACAATGAAGTACTGCCGAGGGATGACGTCCCTCGAAGTACGGTGGACCTGTCTTTGCACAGTAGCAGTGTAAAATGTTACAATAGACAAGAAAATTACAATAAATCCAAGTTACAGGTTATAGTAGGTGTCCTCAATGTCGAAATCCCTGATAGCCCTGGAGTTTGTTTTCTTTTTATTAAAAGTTTCAAAGAACAGATATTAAGAGTTTGCATATTTTCACATTATAATGCGACAATGTTTGCATGGTCATTAGCGTTTTCAAACAACAAAACGTTCAGGTTTGCCTCCCTGCAGAATCTTTTAACTTTTTATAAAATATAAACATAATTTCGTCCTGACCATTTTCCTTTTCTGTCTGCATTTAAAACACAAATATAGCTTTGACCAGCATTCCTATTAAACACAATTAGAGATTTTCTACAAAACCGAAAAGGAATTACTTGTCTTACAGGGACGATCACGTCGGATACGCTACAGTTTTAGACATTTGAGTAGGTATCACTAATTAATTGACCCAACTGCATTGATGATTAATTTTCTTTTCTTTTACTTCTAAATTGGTCTACCAATTGAAATACTCTGAGTCGATTTGCCTAGGTGGCAGATTTACCTACAGTTGAGGTGGCGAATGTTTTCCCTGTAATGTTGGTTACGTTTTAAAAAAAAAGAGTAGGGGCCAGTGAAATTTAATTAAGAATAGAGAGAAATTGGAATGAAGTACGATCGATCGTGATACATTAAGATAATTTGGAAGTTTTAGGAAGAAGGAGTAGCTAATTCTTAATAGACGTATTAAAATTTATAAATCACACAATAATAATAATGCTAGAAATACATTTTTCAATCAATAGATACCACATTACTTAAAACTAAATGATTACACACAATTCATGTAGGCCTATACGGCATGCGACAATAATAATAATACACAAACATCATAAATATCTACTTCTATTAAACTATGGCAATTTCGACGCGCATGATCGCGATAGTTACGATATGATCAACGGAGCAGCTGCGATATCTCGTAAAAAAATATTTCTAATGTAAGTTTTGCCTTGCTTTGCAATGAATTTAATTTGTGTGGCCTTTTAGCACCTTTGGCTTTGGCCGAACCTTATTTTCGATGAGTAGCTACCGTGCACGGTTTCGCTATGCAATAGAGTATTATTGGTTACTTTCCTTTTTCCTTATTTATTTATTTAAGCAGAAAACTGAGAGCTTGAAAAGGAACGATTTGGCTTTTGCCTTCGCTAATTGAACTTTATGGCATTTTGCATATACATAACTGTTAAATGCCTATTTAGGAATACACAAAAGTAACATATAGGTCTCAGCTTGAAAACCTGTGTGAGCTGATAGAAAGAAAAACATTAAGTTAAATAAGAGAGGCCGTCCCAAACGGACTCATCTTCCTGTTCTGTTTAAACACATACTAATAATGTTTGAAGTGCGTTCACTTGGTCACCACGACATTTCAACCGAAATATATATATATATAATTTGCCATATCCTTGCATATGAATTTTTACAGAGACACTGTACTTATTAATTTTGACAGTTGCCGGAACACTATTTCAAATCCGGACCAACACATGCACTGGATAGTTAATTGGATCAGTTAGATTCAGTTAATTGGAACTGTAAGAACTGTTTTTTTTTTTAAAAAAAAGGATCAATTCAAAATAGAAATGTGGATTTATTTGTCAAACCACAAAGTCGATCGATTGTTTTCATCAGACGACTACAATCGGGCCTCACTAGTGAAAATGTCGAAGTGTCACAGGGTACGGGTGGAGTTATCCACCATCGAATCTTGAATTTTGGCCGGTGGGCTGAGTAACGATAATAAGGATATCTCCTACCTGGTTACCAGCTAGTGATCCGTCTTTCTGGGGTTTGCCTCATGGGTGTCGTCCCAAACTTGTTGAGGCATTGTTCTTCCGGGATTTTCTTCTATCTTACATACGAAAACACTCGAATTGAGAACATCACTGAACACAGAGTCACGAGTGAGAGCAATCACCTGGGAAAATTGGATTTCCCACCTATAATTCAATGCAGTATATAACACACAGAGCATGGGAGAAGGAATGGTTATTCGAGTCAATCGGCGAGAACAGAAGAGATGAAGAGTTGGCACTTGTAAAATTAGCAGCAATGCATCTTTGGGATGCGAAGTATATAAAAAAATAATTTAAATTAACTTAACGTTCCACAACACTAAATGTTTGTCTGTTAACAATTCACTCCACTCTCTGACTGACTTTTTCCCTTTTCTTGTCATTTTCGTGCCTTCTCTTCCCCCTTATGCTCCCCCCGATTTCCTCCAACAAAAATGGGTAATTGGCTCTTTTAGTTTACATAACTGCGAGCCCATCCTTGAACGCTTTCTCTTCTGGGGTGAGAAAGTCAAGAAACAGATACCCCACAACAGGGGTCCTGGTCACTGCGATGTGTGGGTGGTCGACTAGCGTCAACTTCTCGCGATAAACACACGGAGAGGAGAAAGGAACTTCTCTTTAGGTTCTTTTCAGCTGTAATATTTTTCAGAAGTTCTACGTTAGCTAAAATCCCTGTAAAACTCAAGATATTAAAGTGAACCTAATAGCTAGGAATAAAAAAATAACATGATAGAAATCAGATTGTCACAACATTTTGTATATCTGCTAAATATATCTGTACTAATTCATTAGGTGCATTAAGACAATATTTTTAGGAGGACTATGTTTACATGGAGGAGCGTGTAAAGTAAATGAATCTTGTGAAGCTAGCACTATTTATTTTTTTCTGAGAAAGTCCGGTTTTCTTTTTTTAGTTTGGAGTTACTACCTAAAGAATCTTAATTTCCAAACGAAAAAAGAATTTTATGAAGTGATATATTTTAAAACTTGTATTCTATATAATTTTTAAATTGTGAAGAAAAACGTTTCTTCTATTCCTTTACTAAAACTTTTTATTACTTTACTAGTATGCTTCTTCTTTACTATTTTATTAGGTTTTACTACTTTGATTCAGTTGGAACCTGAACCTTACTGAAAATAATTTTTTCTATTGTAAAATTAATATTTTGTAATAATTCTTTAAATTCCTGAATACCAACTGGACTTTTAGAAGATTTTCGAGTTCTTACTACGTCATTAATAAAATGAATAATCTTTGAACTAGGAATTGCTTTATTATCTATGGACACTGCGCAAGTCTGATCCCAATTGCTTCGATTGGAAGTTTGCAGGACATTCAATAATAGTTGACAATAGTCTTTTTAGCAAAGGGTTTTGGTACTGAACTAATAATATATTAAATCATGGGTAACACATTTCATGATTGAAAATTGTAAACGGATAATACAGTGTTTTTTTGTAAATGTGGAATGTATTTTAAATAACATTGTAATGCATGTTGATGCATTTTCCATCTGTAGAAATATTAGTTCGTTTCAAAATTTCATCAATTTCATTATCCAAACGTGTTTGATGAGACCTTACAGATTTTATAGTGTAATACATTTTCTGGAATGCGTTACATTCTTGAAATTATGAAGACAACATAACGATTAAATAAACTTCCGGCCACTGCACTTACAATAGGAGCTAATAATAATAGTGGAAAGCACCACCTTTTTGTATTAGTAGTTTACGTTTGTTCTTTTTAACTCGAACGTTTGAGAGAGAGTGCGCGCAATATCTTCTCATGTCGCCGTAATCTTTGCTTATGACGAAGATCGAGTTTAAAGTTACCATTTAAAACATTTTACCTAGTTGAGCAATAGTTCGAATAAGACCATTAGGTGTACTTTGAACGAATGCTTTACTCTTCTTACATTTACATTTACAAATGGCACGGAGCTCATTCAGATGATATTTTATGCTTGACATCTTGATGTCAACTGACGTGAATTGGTTTATTTATGTCTTTTACATGAGCAGAGTCTCATCTGGAAAAATATTTTTACGTAAACTTAGAGCATCAGGTAGGTGTTGACAGAGTTAATTCCAAAAGTAAATACAAATGCGGTTAAGCAGTAGCACTTTCAAACACTTGAATGAGTTCTATACTATACTGAGTAATAACTTGCCTCGCTAAATATTGTATTTGTAACTTATCTCTAGGATTCTCAAAAACTATGATATATTGGATATGTCACGTGCGTGTTTTCCTCTGGAAAATACATTCTGAACAATAAAAATTACAGTTAGATTCTTATGGTCAGCAAATTTCGTGAACAATTTAGGAGGTTCAGTATTAGTTTCAGTCATAAAATCACAGAGAATCAACAGTGATTTTTTTCTGAATTTCAAAAGTATTCATATCAGAAATTCCAAAATGAAATCCAATATTACTTATCTCACTAGATAACTTAGGTATCACAGCACCATAGCACCATAGCAACATACAATTTCATTTTAATGACTTGAGAACTTCGTTTGATTATGTATTGATAATCTATTGAGAAAGTAACTTTGGGGCCAGAAATCTGGATAGTTTCTGGATGAAGAAAAGGAAGAGGAACCATCATGGACTAAAGGCGGAAGAGAAATGAACTATGTATCGTTAAGTCTTGTTCTATAGCCGAAAGGTAAAATTTCGAACTCATTATGACATTTTCGTTTACTTGGTACATTCTGATGAGTTTTCATTTCAGGCCTCGACACAATTTTGAACCTAGGCTTCCTATAGATACTATTAGAAATACTCATTACTTTCTTTTCATAATTATACTTCACCAAATTATAAAAAAAGATCTAAGTTTATAGTTTGGAGAGCATGTGAATTTAAAGTAATACCCCGAATTTTGAAACTAAGTTTAAATTTATCCGTTTGAATTTCCTTTTCCTCATACGAATAGTTCTTTGGTTCCAGCTCAATTAAAGTAGGGATCTCCCACTCTTAACTTCTTCTTAAGTCTCCTTAAAAGTTCCCTATGGGAAGTAAAGTAGCTAATTTCTCTTTTGCCTATGAAAGACAAAATCAGTATCACTATAAAAAGATTTTCAATACCAACATTTACCAGTAAACCACATAATTTAAGCCTACCTCATGATGTTATGAAGGCTGTAAAATAATATTAGAAAAGGATAAAGTTGTATTTACAAATACAATATCCATGTATCATCCGTTGCAAATAGCAGTGCCGCTGTTTACGTGGTGGCGCTGATATAGTCAACAGTGACTCAGTCGCTGCTTTAAGAGAGAGAGGATGAGTGTTGCCAAGGCACAATATAAAAATCGAACTTAAAGCGTTAGGTTCCAACTGGCTCAATAGATTTAAGTACATTTTATATAACTTTGTTACATTCTTCAACTTTACAACATACTCCAAAAACAGCGAAAGATAACATATTTTTATGAATTTATTTATTGATAGTCGTTAGGCATAGGTTTGTTGATCTTGCTATAATAACATCATATGGTTGCAAAGTGGCATTGTAAATAATTTATTCTCACAAACACAGGGAAAGAGGAGAAAAGAAGAGAGAGAGAGAGAGAGTTCAAACGTGAATGTACTTTTACTGCTGTTGCAATACAATAAGTTGATTAAACGAGCCCATAACGTATATTTCATTTTTGTAGATGTTTTACATCAACATAATCCAAACATCTTCTGGCTTACCGGTGCCTTTGTTACTCTGGAGTTCTTACTGCGGAGGCAGTTTGTCCTAGTGTGACACCGCATCTGAGTGTGCGGCAAGATGTCAGACAGAAGTCGTTTTCGAATATTTCTTTGTAAATTAAACAAAAGTTTTCTTCGAATCTTCAAATCGGGGACAAAAATAAACAGAGATGAATCAGAGCTGAAACCGAGTCACTTTTGGTGACCTGGCCTGACCCGAACATAAGTGACGCGGTGACAGATTCCGAAACTTGACCGGAATGACCCGATCTAGGTAATATAATTAACTGGAAATTTTGGCGTCGTATTTTCCGTGCTCTGGGGGTAACATCTTCGGTCCTGATCACCTCTGAAAAAACAATGGTCAAACACAAGGAAATAATTAAACATTCTGCTTTGCCCTTCGGGTGGTCTGTCCCACGCTCGACCGCCTTTACTTCCCAAGAAACCCAGGAATACCAAGGACAATCTGGCATCCGATTTGATAGGAGGCTGATTGCACCTCAGAGCGCCAGACAGGGGAACACTGCGAGAAAAGACTCCAGTGTCCTCAACTCAGGCCGCCCGATTCATTATCAGACGCGCTACTATCTGAACCACGCCAGTTTCTTAGAATAACAGCAGCACAGACATTTTTATTATAAAAATTACTTCTTCGTATCGCAACAGTTCTGTTCAAAATGTGCGACAGCAAATTGTAGATATCTAAGGGGCTTTAAAAACACTTTAGGGGGTAGAGAGCGTTCCATTAAATTTCTTCCACACTCGGGGGAAGAGAGCGTTCCATTAAATTTCTGCGGGGAATGTGTCGACACACGTTCCATCTCAGAAAAGAATGAAAAAATGTGTTTAAAATCATGGGAATGACCCTCTGCCCTGGTTGTCACTCCTCTTAAAGTCACGCTATTTTAGATATACACAAATATATTCGTTCGCAAAACTTGTCCCGTGATAGTCGTAACTTTCCTGTTGATCGTGTCTTTGAATTCCTCCACTATATATTTGTCACAACGTTCCTGTATAATAAGTATTACGGTTCCGCAGCGATAATAATTATCTCATATGATTTTAAGTGTCCTCTGTGGGTAACAACTTTGGTATACTTTATTTTCATATGGGCCAGTCTAGTAACTTTGAACTTCGGCCCGTCACGATTCGCTCGATCACCGTAGACTGCACGTGGGTGAGTGGTAACGCTCGGTGCCTTGGTTTCAAGGGGTCCTGAGTTCGGGACCCACTTTAAACTGTAGGTCCTGTCCTCAGGACGTCATCTTCATCCGATGGAAGGCAATGAAAAGCCATTATCGGTTCATCTTGCCCAGAAACCTTCGAGTCAGGATCTGCATTCAGGGAACATAAATATAGCATAAACAAAATAATACCATAATTCGCCTCGTTCGGCCGCAGGAAAGCAACGGCATAGTATGTTAGGATGCATGTCTGACGATCTGAACCGGAGTCCTGCTGATTACATTAAATATCTGCAACTTAAATAATAAATATTAGCTGTCTGAAAAACGAAATGAGAAAAAATACATGAAAAGAGGGACGTTTTTTATTTAAAAAAGAACATTTTTTCACAACACTAGTCGTTGTTGTTCAGTGCAGGTCCTAGCTTACATACTTGTTCTCTAATTTTTTGAATTCACTTTAAAGCCTTTAGGCAACTATGGCTCAGGCCGTATGGATGAATTGGTGGAATGAAGAAAGTGCGAGGAAACGGGAGTACCCCGAGAAAACCCACGCGCGCGGTGTTTGTCCACCACAAAGCCTACATGGCATGAGCAGGGATCGATCCGACATACCCTAGCACCAGAGGTGAGCGCCCTACTAACTGAGCCACCGTGGGCCCTACTTGTTCTCTAAATTTATATTTGCAAAATTTAATAAAAAGGAATTGACTGGTACGCAGTATGCTCCGGCTTGAAAGTTTTGTATATAACACAGACAGACACACATACAAACACACAGAGGGGGGGGGGGGGGGGAGAGAGAGAGAGAGAGAGAGAGAGAGAAACGAAGGCTGCACCCAATTTAATGAATAATTAAATTTGCTCTCTTTAACTTTTATTTTCTTACGTAGCAGAAATTGTATAATTCTTCAAACAATTCTTGTAGACTAAATGACTATACCTATATTCCCACGCTAACTTGAATTCATGACTATTTACGCAACGTAATATACCATGTTCTGTACAAAAACCTACTGAGTTTTCAACACTGCAAATAACTGATCAAGGATCGACTGTCACGTATGAGCTACGTTTTGTTTATGTCTTAGTTCAGTGTTTTGTCACTCGACGCAGCGGCACTTAAATGTGGAATAACTTATATGTTACTAGTAAGGCGTTTTCTCCGATCAGAAGTGCGTTTTGTACTTCAAAGTCGGGTATTTGGGGAATTTTCTAGAAACAACAGAGCATCATTGACTACCCTGGTCTGAGGGAAATCAGTTCTCTGTAATAACTTCCCAAATAGAAAATTTAAAAATAGTTTCCGATATAACGCAACCCAGGGATTTCACTAATGCTATCATAGTTGAGTCGTATGTCTTCATGCTTAGCCTGAGTTCTATGCCTCATCAATATAGTTTTGCTTATCCTCCTCACTATCACAATAAGATGGAAAACTAGAAGCTTCCTTCTTTATCTGCAAGAAGTTATTAACTTAATCATTAAATAACCCATCTTTCATTTTGAACTTGTAAATTTCCTAAGTCTCGAGACTAGTATACCCCTTCTACAGACCTTCATGTAATTCAGGAGTACAAAATTGCCGGTGAAACAGTGTTGATCCACAGTATGATTACAGTCTCCACTGTCTAAATTTCCTTCACACAAGTACGACAAATGTCAAATACATAGCGTCCATTAACATTATATGGAAGTAAAGGAATAGCGAGATCTTCAGAATGAACCGTGCAGAAAACAACTCCATGAATGTCCTTGGGATTAGGATAAGATTTCCCTCGGTAATAGCTAGACTTAACAATAGGCATAGGTTTCTTTTTCATAATATATGGATAGGGCGAACAAATATCGACTAATGAAATAAATTCTTTCTCTGCGAATTCACAAAAACCACGACAAACTTCAGTCCGTCCCCCCTTGAAAGTTTATTTAAGCACTAAGTCACCTTGAATATTTTTGCAATAATCTTTAATAAATTGCCGAATGTGTGAATTTTCCTTTGCTTATATATCTCAATCACATTCACATTTTCACGTGTAATATTTCTACAGATTCTATATTACAACTTTCTAATTATTTCTTTCTCCTCAACGTAGCTATATCTCGAGCATTTAACGTTTCGCCATTGGTGTCTTTAAGATTCACATGACGACCCGGCTTAATACAAGAACGACCATGCCAGAAACGTTCATAGAATTCATAAGCAATACGATGTTTATCATCATACCCCTCCACTTTAATTCGTCCAAATCGTGCTTAATCACCGTTTTCAGCCGTATGAATCGAGACACAACCTCCTATGAATTCCATGTACTTTAACCACTGGATCTCCTTCTTAGTTTGTTGATTACGTTGTCGGTACCATAAGGGATGAATAATTGGATTTTTTCTCTAAGTATCGAGAAGGAAAACATACAATAACACAGGCAGCAATTGTAATTATTTGAATGGAACACTGGGTCCCACCAGTCTTTTCTTCAATTAAGTCCGAGAAGTTAATGACTGCCTCTGTAAGGATTTTTTACATTACTATTGCAGTAGGCTAACATTTTCCTTTGCAAGTTGCTGGTTCTTACACTCCTGTTGCCAAACACTTAATGTATCCCGATCATTTTCCGATCTCCGTTCATCAACGAAACCTTTAACATCGGGCCTTGTCCCTTTATAATTTTATTTTCCTCGTTATTTAGCAGGTATGGGAAATCTCTCCTTTTCAAACTAGCGTTCAAACCATGGTTGCCGGTAATTTTGATAATTTCACAAACATAGATAAATATCTCTAAAACAACATTGCGTACACTCATTTGAATAATTCTCGCACCTTGGCTCAAAATTTGAGGCATGATTTCTTCTTTATCTGTGCACAAACACAGAATCTAACTTTCCTGCGTTACAAACTAACGCGGCCATTGTTTTAAATCTTTGACCTTAACGTTGGACAATATTTCACAAAACTTTCAATATTGAAAAACACAAAACCTCTCACGTTGTGAGTTACCGCATTGAAAATATTTGTAGTCGTCCAGCATAAACTTTTAAGGTTTAAAGCAGTGGTGCGAAACACAAATACGATTTAGTCGGTGTTGACGTTCCTTTCCGTTTCTTTTCCTTTGTCCTTTTCCTTTAGTAGCATAGTCTCAATGTCGTATACTACATAACAAAAATCATATTTATGTTACACTTTCGTCTTTTGCATGAAACAGAAATGTGCTCTTTGACATACAACTTACAGGACCTTTAAAATGCTCACAAAAATGAACGTTGTTCTTATTCCTCTTTCGAGTATCCATCTTTATACCACACTGTGAACACTCCTTGAGATAGTATAATGCAGTTTTTCCCTTCGCCTTGAAGCTATGGTTACGATAGCATGAAGGCGAAGGGAAAGTCGTTAAACTACTACTAGAATTAATAGGTCTCTCCTTACCCGGAGGTACAAAATTATGGTACTCCTCGCAATGTTCACACATGTATCCACATTTCTGTAGCCTATGTGTAGCGAATAGTTTCAAACAGTCCTTGCAATACCCCATACTTTTTAAAAAGGACGTAATACTCTCAATGATCTCAAAATAAAGGTCATTATAAAACAAAAAAAATATCTTAGTTTCAACATTTCCACTATAGATGACCTCAGGGTCTCGACTACCTGGGTTTAATGTATAGACTACAGATTGGAATTGATTACCATAAATATTTTGAAATTAATCAATATCGTCAATATCCCCACCCAAATATTTTATGATGTCTGTCTATATAGATCTTAAGCTTCTTGTTCACACTTCATAAGATGACTTTTCATATAAGTCACCTTACTAAATTTACCTAAAGCTCGCAGCTCGGCCAGAGCTATTGCCCTAGGTAAACAATCGTACGAGTTGGCTACTAATTTCGGAACTGCAATAATGTTCGCTTATAAGTACTCCTCTAGTGGTAAATACTTGTCAATGTTCTTTTTCTTCGTTTCACCTTGTCCAAAAATAGTGTCAGATATATTAACTTTAATGATGACACTGTCAGCTAATATGAAATGTTCGTTTGAATTGAGAAAATTCTCAATTGAATGCAAAATATGTTCAGTGTTCAAATGGACCCGTCTACGCCATGGAATGAAAACGAATTTTCCATTAACGCCATTACTACTTTCTATACTAATTTACTCAGGATTTTGGATCTACAGCAGAAAGCAAATGCTGTAGCACAAATTCAAATAAGTTCTCAACATAATGTACTGGTGTTAAGCAAGAGGTACAAACTTTTGCCCGTATGGAGATTTCTTTACTTTTCACTGGAAAATTTCCAAAATCTCGCACACGTTCATCTATAAACTCGAACAAATCACGTCCTGTTCCCTGTTCTAAAATAACATCTTGCTCACTTTGTTCGATCTTATCCATCTTTTAAAAAAAATTCACCAATAGTATCGACATCCAATGGAATACCCTAGCTTTCATAATAATCTTACACTTGATCACTAATCTCATTACCCTTTCGAGGAAGAACATAGTCCATATCACAACAGAAAACATCTTGATTCTTAACAACAGTTGAGATAGAAGTAAAAGCGAGAAGAGGAGGAGCATAAGAAGTAGAAGGTTGAGGTTAAATTAGTGGAAGGACTGCATATAGGTCTAGTCGTACTCACAAATGTAGTTACCTGCATCAGTACATACGTAACTACGTTAACTGGAGCAGAAGTGCTAGAAGAAGTGCAAGCAGGCGTGGTGGAAATAGGAAAAGAAAATGAATCTCCAAACGAGAGCGAATATTCACGGTTGCGGGGAATAATATTGAACGAATCGTCATAATTAACATTGACATAATTCTTAAATATATATCTCTCAGAACTGGAATCAAGTGAAATAAAAAAGCAATATGAAGGTGAAGGATTTTCCCATTGTTCTCGTCACGGATTAGTCAGCAAATGATAATGTTGGAAAGGCCAACCTAGCATTAGAGGAGGAGTTGAGAAAGCCAGTGTTACCTAAGATTTACCTAGGAAAATAAGGAGGTTTACCTCTTCACACGCGCAGAACATCGTATTAAAATTAGATTGAAATAAAAGACGAAGTTGCAGAACAAAGTCAAGTACTTTACTTTCTTGGCAGAATTCCATCACGACTAAGCCTACATAACTGTACCTAGACGTTAAACATAAAATGAGCATCGTCGAATCCCTTCGCCTTCTCAGTTAAATAACATGATCAGCACATGTTATTCCGGTGTAGGAATTCATTCTTTTTCTGTACAGTAAAAAGTTGATTGTAGAATATATAATCTAAGTTGATTGTAGATGATCTGTAAATAATACACAAACTTTAATTTCTGGCTCAGTTAAAGATTTTTTGCTTTTTATTATACTAAAGCTAACTTTCACAATAAAAGAAAGAAGTTGAAATACTAATATTTGTTCAGATACTAATGAATTAATCTATATATTCATTTGCTATATTATATTTTACAGTACAAGATCGAGGTAATAAATGTTTAAAGTTCAAATTCGGATGATTTAATCAATTCATACACGTTAATTTATTGATCCAAGTATATCTTCATTAAAGCAATAACAATTATTAGCACCACAAACATGAGATAACACTTGTATGAAGATAAAACTCGGACGATTTAGTTAAATTTCTTTGAAATTACTGTTACCTTTCTCGTGTGCTGAATAAAGTATTAATTCTATGATAACATTACACTTTAAACACTATATTTAATCATTAGCTTCAGCTAAAAAGTTAGGACTGTGGCTCGGGGGATAGGCCTGTTCCTTTATACTGTTACCTCTTTCTTTCGCACAAGAGCAGATACTTATTTTTTATCCGCACATACGATAATTATCTACCCTTTATGCAGACTCAGATGCTTATTTTAAAATGTATAATATTATTTACTCTCTTTACGCATGCGCAGATGTTTATTTTAAAGTGTATAAGATTACCTACTACTTGTCATTGTAAAGAATATAAGTTCTTCACAACACAGAAAGAAGGTAGCACAACTATTCAGTTCAAATATAACACATTTTAACATAAAGTAATAGCTTACTTAAAAACTTAAAATACGGTTCCAGAGCACAGAGCACAGCACTAAGGTTACAGAAAAATATCAAACAATTCCCTATGTGTAAATAAATCGTAATAAAATCTCCACCACCAACAGCCGCGTTGAAATTATCCTAGATGTGCATGAATCCTAATAAAAGCCCCACCATCACCAACAGCTGAATGCCACATTGTAATTAAATGACGAAAATTTCACCAATGTAGTGAAATACTGCCATATTCTGATCAAATGAGGCAAATACCATTAATATAGCAAAATCTTGCTCTTTCTGTTCAAATGGCGAAAATGCCATGTAATTTTATAAATTTTAATAATTTTACAAATTTTAAGTAATATTATATTGTTTTGTAACTTTACAAATATTATGTAATTTAACACATTTTATGTAATTTACACATTACATGTAATTTTACTTATTTTCTGTATTGTTACAAACTTCGTGTTTTTTCAATTTGAGAAAATATTCTAGTAGGTAGTATATACATTTAATTTTAATATAAAAAATCGATTTACCTTTAATTCTAATCTCTTTCATAAGAGGATATATACATTATGCAACGTATTTCCTTAGTCTGTTTAAAAGGAAGTTCACAACCTTTACTTTTTCTTTGGAAAATATATCTGAAAAAGTGAAAAATAAATTATTATTATTATTATCCATAACTCATCGTAAAATTATAAAAAAATCCCACATATTTAGGACCAAAGCTCTAACATACAGTTAACCTCTTATCAAATTTACTAGCACAGTGTACTTCATTCTCATGTACACCTTACGAACGTAAATATGGTCGAGCGCCAATCATCATACCTAACTTCATACTCTGGCTTAAAAAATAAATCACTACCTCCACATCCCCATGCCCTAGGGAATGTCAATGATTTATCCTGGTTCCTCAGAACTTCATCCCCGAACATGAATTCTGCAAATCATGACAATCAAAATAAAATCCTAGTATTTTCTAGCCAGATTCACTGCCCGATTTATCAGGGAAAGTCTGCGACTTTCTCTGGTGCCTAAGGATCTTACGCTCGACTATTAATTCTGAAAATTATGGAAATTAAGAATAAAATCTTAATATTTGCACCTAAGTATTCATTGCTCAATTTATCAGAGGATAATAGTGGATCTTTGAGTACAATATGGAGAATATGTGAGATAAATTGAATCGGCAGTTTGAAGAAGGCAATAAACGCCAAAAATGTGAAAATCTACCTTATGCCGGATTTGATATCTGGAAGGGATGGCGCATCTATAGAATACATAAAGAAAGCAAAAAAAAAACATTAGTAAAACCTTCAAAAATAGGTGCGACATAGAGATGGGCAAACCTAACGTAGCAGCTATTTATCACTGCTACATGGGATAAATTGCTATGACTGCTACAACCGATGAAAAATAGCAGTTACTGACTGATCTGCTATTTTTCTCCGAAGCTTGTTAATGGTAAAACAGATTGTTTCCTGTTTTCTAAACAAACAGAACTGCTGGGAGAATGGAACAAAATATCAGAGACTTATCTGCAGAGAGGACAACTATTTCGTGTCAACACTACGGAATTAGTAGTGTCTGTTACCCGTATACGGAATTGATATAAAGAGCTCTCAGAAAGAATTGGGTGATAGTTGGCTACGTGGAGTAATGGATAAGATGTTAGCCTTGTAATGCAGTGGTTCCTGGTTCGATACCAGTTCATTGCCTAATTTTATTTTTAAAGTGGTTTATATTTTAAATAGGTTATTTTGAAATGTTACTGTTTAATTTGTTTTATAACTTTACTTGCATTTAACGTTTCTTGTAATATTTTCCGTTTAGTCTGATTCTGTAGTCCAATTCACATTTAATAAAATGAAAAAAAATTGGTAAGGCATTGAACTTGAGATTCAGTGGTCCCGGGTTCGGTACCCCTTCACCTAAAGTTTTATTTTTTTTATTTTTAAGAGAAATTCCTTTTATTTTGTAATTTCGAAGGAAAGCTCTGGTCTTGCGATTATACATTTTCTTCTTTTGAGGCAGTGAAAACAGTACGCACATTAAAAATTCCATAAAATTCACATAGTTTAGAAAAAATGAACCGGCAATTTGAAGAAGTGAACAAACGCTATAAAATTGAAATTAGTTTTTTACCAAAACACGCACCTAAATTTATACGAGCTGGTCATAAGGTAGAAGAAAAGAACGATAGCTAGTTATAGAATGATTTATCTGGCCTTGGAAATATTAGTCAGTTTGAAGAAGGGAAAAAGGCCACTAGCGTCTCAAAACAAGAAGTCCTATTTTCGAATGTCTGAGAAAACACGATTCAGTCGCCTGTGCAATAAAAAAGAACACCATACCTGACTTTACCAAACTTCTACGTGACGTTGGTCACTAATTTTATTAAATTTCCTAATGCGTTTATATAATAATAATAATAATAATAAATCACAGCCAAATTCAATCCACTACTGGATGAGGCCTCTCCCCGAAGGGAGGAGTTGGTCTACTGCTCCCACGCTGTCCAGACGGGTTGAGAGAGGAAAGCCGAAGCTCTCACTGTGATCGCCACTGTATTTTATGCACAGGAGCTCCCCAATTGTCCTCACGATGCTGGATCAAGACCGGGAATCGAACCCGGGACAGCTCGCGCTGAAGTTGAGCGACCTACCGACTAGGCTACGCAGGAACTCAATGCGTTTATATATATATGAAAAGAAACTTTTTTTTTCTTTAAAAAAGACAAAGAAAATTACACTATGATTCGATCTTGAGTTCTCCGTATTAGTTTTCCGACATGCTACCAATCCAATAAATTGATAATTGGAAACTGTCTGCTTGTCAGTCTCATTTACGATGAATTAGTAATGCGCCTGTGCGAGAATTATCCCACCTTAATAGGAGTTCCCTGTATTTGAGACACTACTACAGGGCACTTCTGACTACCGACAGGAAGATTGAGTGCATTGTGAAAATACGAGTTAATCGTGCGTGCAATAAAAAAAATACCGTACCTGACTTATCTAACCTCCACATGCGTTTGTTCACTAATCTTATTAAATTTTTTATTCGTTTATACATATAAAAGAAGAGAAACGTTATTTTTATTAAGAAAAAAAAAACTACACAAGGTTTCGATCCAGGGTTACTTGCATTACCTTTCGAATATGCTATCAATACGCTAAATCGCCAACTGGATGCAGTTGTTTGGAAGACTATTTACTGTTAAGGAGTAATGTGCATGCGCGAGGGCAGCCATTTTGGCAACTTCCGGAGCACACTTGGAAACACTTCCGGTACGCCACCGAACATTTGCCTAAACAGAACTTTTGAGTAAACAGTACTTTTGCGTATGCCCACGCTAACAGGGGGTGCCCCCCCACGCCTGACGCCGCCCGGCTCCCTTCGGACGCACCCTGACCTCCCCCCTTGCACAGCCCTGGTGGGTTTATATACATCCTAGTTTTTAGTGGCATATTTTAAAATTGTAAATCAGAACCATTATTAAATTTCCTTTTGTGTATTTACATAAAAAATGAAAAAAAAAAAATTTTTTTAAACAAAATATGTAAAGAGTCAACGCCAGGGTTTGAGCGCTTCTCGCTGTTACTTATCGTTCAGGATAAGCGAGAATGAGCTATTCGTACGGGAAGTGTTTCACTTGGCCAGCCCTGCGAGAAAACTAAAAACAATCTTGCCTTAATGTCGCTAGTCGCAAGTTATACTAATTCAGAATGAAACAACTATACGCTCCCCCCTACACACCGCTTTATACTTTCCTGATTTAATTGTGTTTTGATATACTGTTTCTTCTCCACCAGTAATTCCAAGCTCCCATAATTACATAGAATAGTTTTACAACATTTATGGTAGGAACTAAACTACCTTTGTCCATATCTCTACTGCACACGTAACAGGATACAGGTAAGTAGGTTATTCTAAATATTGTTTTAAACTTCTTTTTCACAGACGGGAATAAGTAACTCGCATTTAGATACGTTTTCATACACTGATATTTTTAACTGCTATTGTTAACAGATGTTTACATTTAGCAACTATTGCTATCACTGTTACGGAATAAAAGCAGATTTGCACATTTGTAGGGCGAAATTTCTGTCAGTGGGTAGACGGGGAAAAAATTTGGATTTATTACATAGGCCCCTTACTTGTAACTTTCGAGTTCATTGTACATACATTTCTTGTCAATAACATTCATTTGAAGGTTTCTATTGCGTTTTTCTTCATTTTCTGGTCGATTTTTCGATTCTTACGTCTCAGCACTTCAAAATGTGCAGACGTTTTTCCATAAGTTTGAAGAAGGAAACAAATCCACCAAATTTTTTTTTAACTCTACAGGAAAAAATACAATACTTGTAAACTGTCTGAACAGTACGAACGTATCAGAAGACCGTTTTGAATATTCAGTAGGAATATTGTTTCCTTTTAACAAATAATAAACATATTATACAGTTTTTTTTAATTTCCCACAAAACAGCTTTTTGCATTTGTTTCCTTCTTCAAACGCACGATTCAATTAAGATCTTTCTTCTTGCAGAGAAATATTTTCGTGTGTGTGTGTGCGTGTTATAAACATCGATACGATTATGATTTGTTCCGAGCGGCTTGGTAGAGCGTTGGTTTCTTATTTTGGAGGTCGTCGGTTCGGTACCAGACGCTGACTGTCTTGACTTAGGTTTTCTCACTGTTTTCTTCAGCGACACGAGGTATATATCGTGATGGTACCGTCAATGTAGGACCTGGCCGACTCCCTACCACATTTCGCACAACCTTATCCCGGATTGATCAATAGATGCCTTAAAGCTATAAATAAAATGCGATACCCACAGAATATAATATGTGAACGTGTCACTCTGTTAATCGGGATATAGCATCTTAATGTCGGGTTTATATGACCGAGATTGATGTAGTGACCATAGCTCAATTTATATAGAGTTGACTTAGCAATCGAAAGGTTCTAGGACAGATGTCTAACATGACTTAAGTAGTACCGGGCCATTTTCCTCAAAACACATATAAACTAATTTTTATAATAAACCAAAGAGATAGAATAAACACACATGCACACTCACATAAGAACAGTGAGTGTTTGTATGGGGGATGGAATGAATAAGAGAGATTGAGTACTGTAAATTGCTGAAGCTATCATTTTCGTCGAAAAAGTATGGCACTGGGTGGGAATCGAACCCAAGCCGCCTAAAAAGAACGTCATGACGGATCCATTGCGCCACATATTACAGTGCCAAAAACCTGCGGAACAGATGTTACATTTATTCTGGTTTAAAAAAGAAAAAAGTGAAAGCTTCATGTCAATGTCTTGTTTATAATTTTGCTCTTACAACCACATACTCTATTTTGCATCTCCTAACTAATATCCGTTAATCGTCTTCTTCTTCTCCTTCTACAAGGACATTAACTGTCTCACCGCAGGAAATTCCCTTTGGTGTTTCAACATTCATTAGTATTCGACGTTTACGTACGGAAGTTACTATTTGATTGTTCACTTTTGCCTTGTAAAAAGATATTTGGTAAGAACAGGATACGAACCTCTGTTGCCGAGTTTTAATAGTTAGAAGTCTGACATCGTTCCGCTGGACAAGCCTAGTGAGATGATGCAATGAGTACAGAAATATCATTCTATATTTTTATTTCAGGGGGAAACGGAAGTGGAATTAAACTAAGGCTTGGCTTGCGCAGAGTGAAAGGCGTTTACGGTTTTGCTTACTTTTCTCCCCCCCCCCCCACACACACTTCCTCTGTGTGTGTGTTCCTTCTGTTGCTTGTGAGTGGGGCAAAATAATCATTACTTTCAATCGTATTTTTTAGAAACGATCTATTTTTCGTTCTTATTAGTTTCCCGGGCAGTCCGGAATTTGAGGATTGTGCTGTAGAAAGATATTAAAAGTTCCGATTTTCATCAAAAAGTGAGATATAGTTTCACCCCAGTGAAGATAATGCGCCCCAACCCCAACGGTCCAATTTTTGCCGCCATCGGCCCGACGTCGGGTTGTGACAGTCGGGAAAAAGTCGCATTTAAAGGCGGTCCACCGGCGGCCTGACACCAAATGGGCGTGTTAGGCAAAATATCCTGTTGTAAAGAACGAAGATAGGGGTGATCTAACTAGCTTAGACTGATCCTTGCTGTGTTCCAATCACACCAGTACATTCTGTAAAAATTGTTACAAAATAGTGGCAAAGTTGTTTTTGCCTCTCTTGTCCCGACTATGGAGTGGGATTTGGTCGGATTGAGGAAAATGTCGAACCTGTCCTAACAAGGCTGGAATATGACGGCAAGAATAGTCGAGAAGAAGGCGGGCCACCAACTATTTGAGACAGTCAGCAGAAAACAATTACAAACTAGAATCAGTGATAGTCACGATACATCTACAATATTCATTAATTTTTTCATTACAGAGATTAAAAAATCAACTGCAAATGTCAGTTAGGATCGTCAAGCTTCACTTGGCACTTGTTTTGAACCCGAATCTACACCGATGGTTGAAATGTGGGCGGCAGCATTTGTATGGATCGAGTTCTGACCAGGGCTGTAACTCCCTAATATTAAAATATGCTTATTACATTAAAACCTATTTATCTCTTAATTTCATTCGTCTTTCTACAGAAATCTGTAGTGAAAAATATAAAAAAAATATGAAGCAAGCAAATACAATGAAATTAACTACATTTTTAATGATCTCGTTTGCATGTTGAAAACACTGAATTTTAAACTATATTTCAACGAACATTCAATGTCGTTAATAGATAGTTAATCTATGGCATAGATTTCGCTTTGTGTGTGTTTCCTAAGGCGCCATATTACACTTATTGAGAAATATAAATTTAATAGTGCAGCGATGATCAAGATGTTAAAGAAGAAAAACTGCACATAAGAAAGTTATCTTTTCTTTATTTTGGTTTGTACATGATGGTGAACAACGCGTAGCAACTTCATTCTAGACTGCCTATTATTACAGATACCGTAAAAGAGCAGCAACCAAACAACGTGGATCCATAGATGAGTGGATAAGACGAGCTACCAACGAGAAGTGCAAAACGTTCTTGCGTTCAAAGCCCACAGCAGCCACTGGGATTATTTACTGTTGGAAAATTAAAACTTAAATCATGATGAAAGCAACGGATAAAATTAAACTATCTGTTTGTATACCAAAAGACAGCACTCATGCTTTGTTAGAACCAACTAAACACGTTTCTTATAGCCATATGCGGGTCGTCTTAGCTGTGTCGACGGCGGCAAACGCCTGGAGCCCGACTGACGTCCAACTGTGACTGTTAGGAAATGTTCAGGGTTTGGACGGGAAATGCTCGGGCCCAAGCCTGCCAAAATAAGCGTTTTGCTGAAAGGGTTTTGCTTCCTTTGGGGTTGTTGGCCCACGATCGGGAACTGATTGCGGTCCAACCGTGACCGGCGTCGGCCCAGCGGAGGGTCGATCCTGTTTACTCCATTGGGACTTAATATGGACATTTGAAGTAAATTTTATATTTGTTTCACTTCAGCGCTCTTGGACGTTCATAATCAATGATGAACTAATTTATAATAGCTTAGTAATAATAAGTTAAATCAAAGTCATTGTATCTTAAGAAATGTCATAGCAAATAAGGTATAACGACTCAGCTCCAGGAAATTAAACTAAATGCTTTGCTAGTTTTTTATTTGCAAAGAGGAAGTAGTTTTAATAACTCTAATTTTTTTGTAGTTTTAATAACTCTAAATTTTTAAGTTATATTTATGCCTGAATATTTTTTTCTTTGGTTAACACTCAAACCATCCGTAAATAAAGAAGGAGAAATTTAGATCTCGGTAAGGCCTGTCCCGAATTTTGACTGAGAAAATCTGATCACCATACCTATAATAGAGCCCATGTCCGCATCTTCTCATCTTATCTTTTTTCTGAATTTGTGTCCGTCGATTTATTTTACAGGTCAGACCTGTGATGGCCGTCGACCGTAGAGACCAGAACACTTACACTTTAATACAGTATCTAATTTTGCTGAAAGGGATTGACTCTGGATATAATTGAAAGTATGATTCAGCATTCGACTAGTGAAACTGAGAATTTGAAGTTATTTATGGCCTTTTTGCAAGTTTGGCTCAGGCGGGATAGGGTAGGCTAGAGGTTGTTAGAAGGAAATAGGACAGACCAAATTTGAAGGTACCATCCCGGAAATTGACGAGTGTGTTAAGGAAAAGCCATGGAAAATTCTATCAGGATAGGCGGCCTCTAGGATTGTTCCCAGAGCCTTCCAATTGCTAAGATAACACTATACCAATTGCGCTAAAGTTGCTCGGTAGATGAGTGGAAATTATTTGTAACTCGGTAAATATGATTAATTCTTTTGAAATTTGTTGTAATCTGAAGAGCCTTAATTATTTTGTTACAGAACTATTCAATGATCAATGATCCATTTAAATATTTAAGTTGATCAATGTAATTCTGAAAGCTAACAAACATCGTGTTGAAAAATCAGAGATGAACTAATGTGCTGTACAAAATGGATTGTAGAGCAATGAGTGGATTGAAACTAATGTGGTTTTACATAAAATTGTAACCAACGCGAAACCCATGGACGTAACAATATAGTAGGACTAGTAACAAGCAATTCACTCATTGTTATAAAAATGGAACGACTGAGAGTGCAGTTTATCATTCCAACATGGCGGATCGCGGATACTTCCTGGAAAGCAAGCAGACGATATTGTGAATGTGCAAATAAATTTTAATTGTCTAAATTTGTTCTTAACAACTAATTATTACGAAATAAGAGATATTGCAATACACTTCATTCTCAAGAGCAGTGATCATTCAAATCTTGAAATGTCATATTATCTCACTATTATTATTGAAGAAAAAACTTAAATATTGCTTTCCTGTTTATCTTCACACTTACCTCTTGGTCGGCTTCGTTAGACGCAACCTTCACATACATTAAATTATTTCACATAAATTTAAAATTTGTAATTAAAAGTGGCTCAATTAACATTACTTCTTATGGCAAGTTGTAATGTTTTGGTCAATTCAACATGGCGGCAAGGCGCACTTCCGGCCCATAAATTTTGGCTTGTTACTAGTCCTACTATATTCTTACGTCCATGGCGAAAGGCTTTCAAAAAGACTCGCTGACACTCATGAACTGTAAGAAGGAGGAGAGGGCAGGAATCACGGTATATGCCTGTTATGATTATATTTACAAATTCTCTATCCTTAACAATTCTGAATATTTACTAGCATCGAAAGGTTTTTTAAAAAAGTTATATGTCTGAGCATCGCCGGCTACGATCTCTTAGCACCTTCCTATACGGTTCAAATGTGCGTACACGACCTAGTTCTCTTGGTGGCCGCTGTGGCGCTACTTACAGGCAATACAACCTACGAGGCAGTTAGCTAGTTTGTTGACTGTAAACCAAGGCTGTAAACAGAAGTGTAAAGCTGCAAAATGTTATAGACATGAATAGAACAACGAACTTTTGTTTTGCTAACTACCCCACAAAAATTTAATTGTTTCTTAACTTCAATTTATAAAAATAAAATGAAAATCAACATATACTCAAGGAACACTACAAATAGTTAGCTGTAAAAACAATCCTTTAGTAACGTATCAATTTACTTGATAGTGGCTTTCAAGGGTTTACTTGTAGGGGAGAAATGGGGGAAAAACTCCCGTCACTTCGTGTGCTTTTCCTGGTACATCCCTTACCTGTTTTCCTATAGGGCGGAAAAACACTTTTCACAAAATATTTATAAAACAGTTCTTTCGTACGGGCATATTACATCCCACAATGATTGACTAGCAAGAACCTTTCTTTTTAAAGCGGAAACTGTATTCAACATTATTCAGGTACAGCTATGGACAAAATGATTATCGCATGTCTATAGCTGACATTTCTTCTCTCAAAAATATATATTGAAGCATCGTATAAATTCAGTGACTTGTAATGATAAACAACATTGCGTAATGTATCTGTGTGGAAAATGTTCTTCTGATATTTAGCCAAACAAGGGTAACATACAATAAAATTAAATTTTGCGTCGAAATAATTTTAAGTCCAAAAATCCCAGCAAGTTGTAAAGTTCTCTCGTTTTTCTCTCGCAAAGGGATTTTTTGTAACCTAACGGGAATTTATAATTTTAGGTTTTGGTAATAAATTAAATACTTGAAGAATTTAATGATGACAGGAACTGTTAAAGATGTAGATGTGGCTCAATTGCAAAGACACATTTGTTTCTTTAAATAATATGATTCAACTTCTTCTGTACTGTAAATCAAAACAAATAAATGAATGCCAAATGAGACAATTTTTCAAGAAGTTAGAAAGCATCCAATTTACGAATGACCATCACTGCACTCTGTTAGTAACTGAATGAATTACATGATCGATGCAGTTATTTTAATTTCAAGTATGCATACAGTGCAATCACAGAAGATATTAATCGTTTCAATTTTAGATCATCTTGTCAGATTTGCTAACGTTTTTCAAAACCTTGCTTCATTAATAGAAAGTGAAAGATTTCTTGAAATGTTTGTTGGATGGCTAACAAAACTCTCACATAAAAAGTCAATGAGGACACTGTGATTTAAGATGAAATGTTAGACTCTACAGAAAGAAAAAAGGACAAATTCCAAATTTTCTCAGAAGGAAACGATGTTAAGTACAGTAGATTACTACTTACTTTATAAAGGAGTACGGTCATTCAACGGATTACCGTTACCATAACACTCTTATATCAGCTCCACAGAAACTCTTCCAAACTTTAATTACTGAAATTACTCTCCTATTTCCTTTACAAAAATCTAACTTGTAGGAAATATTCAGACTGGATTCCATTATTTAAACACTAGCAAATGGATAATGGATGAATCAAGCTCACACATTCGTTTACACAATCCATGAGCGGTATTTAACTTCCATTTTACACACAATCAAAAACACCATTGCTCATTTGGTCATTAAAAAATGTATTCACCATAGAAATAGTCATCACAATTCCTCCAGATACTTAAGGACCTTAGTAAAATTCCAGTTTAACAGAAATTTTCCACTTCAACATATAACACTAAGTTTGATATACCACATTTCACAAACGTAGTTTTATTTAGTCATAGTTACGAACAACTATTCAATACTCCAATTCAAGAGCAATTTTCCGACGTGTTTGTTTCCGTCACATATTCAAACAACTTTTCAATAAATCAATTCACATAGCAATTTTTCAGCGTGGTAGTCTCTGTCACAATAAAAAAACCTTTTATAAACCAATTCAAGCGCAATATTCCGACGTGGTCGCCTCTGTCACATTTACAAGCTTTCTGCCACCCCATGCTGCAGATATTTTAACAGCGCGGTACACCAACGTGGATTTTACAAAAAACAACCAATCAGGTTTCAGAACGTGGCAAGTCAGTCCAAAGGAAACTGAGCTCATAGAAGATATTTACAACTAGTGGAAAGTCAGCCATTTTGTGTCCAACGAAAATTTTGAAAGTTGGTTCCACACTACACCTATTAGTTAAGGGCAATGGTTTCCAAACGTTTGACATGTTGAATAGTGTGTTCCCTATAGAGGCATTTTTAGACTACTTAAAGACATTGATAGTTTAAGGGGTGGGAGTCCGGACTCCCCCAAATACCGATTGTTTTTAGTAAAATTGTTTCTTTTTTCTTGCAAAATCATATGCGTTTTAAGTAAGTTTCACACACAGATAGACCTCGGACTTCCTCCCCTCTCCCGTGTAACGGTCGTAACATCCCACTGGTGAAGTGGTGCAATTTTCTTTTCCTTCATGTAATGACATTTATTCAGTTTACGTCCACTATTGATTTCCTAAGATTTCCTAAGGTGAGGTCTACGTCATTTTTACGCCCACATCACATAAACAGATCGCTTTCCTGTGGTGAGTTGACAGTGTAGTCTTAGACGAGGTCATTACCTCCGCTAGAGGGCAACAACGTCAGATCGGAATGGGTGCTTAAAACCATACGACGCAATATTTTGTTGTGTACAGAAACCACGAAGATATTCAAGTGACAGAGTTGTGGTGCCTTATAAATTGCTGCAAGTTCATCATAAAGTGTTGGAGAAACGTTGTGTGTATAAATCAGCATGAAGACGACGGTTTGTAAGTAGAAATCAGTTTTCATGTATCTCTGCCTGAAAAGTCATTGCTCGTCCATGTGTAGTGGGTGCATAAGGCCCAGTAAACAGTGCATTGAGTACATAAAAGTGATATCCTGGTTCGTCGTACTTCATTAATAATTTCTGGAACAAGGCTAGTTCTATTGGAAATAATTATACACATACACGAAAATGGGCAGTATTTCTAATTATTTTATGAACATCATCGTTGCTTAGCTGGCGTGCAAGAATAGTTAATCGTCATTGTCGTTGTGGAGGAAGATTATTGTCTCGCCCCCCTACATTTGCCTCGATCAACAATGCTGCGTGGACAGTGATATATATTTGTCACAATAGTGGTGTTACGTAACTGTGGATAAAGAACCATAATAAATAGAGATTTCTGTCATTCTATAAGAGAGAGCTCTAATTATATACATATTTCATACGCTTATCGTTGAATTGTAAAAGAACAATACAATCGATCATGCACTTGTAGTAGGTAATTACAGGCCTGAGTAGTAGATTGAGTCTATATTACAGAGACATGTATAGCCAGTGCATTATGTTCAAATAAATCTTAATTTGTATAAAATACGTACGAAAGTAAGAATAAGTAGTTCCCGTACGGGCAATGTATGCTTGATAATTAACACTGTAAATTACATATTGTTGCTGGGCGGCTTGAACCGGAATCGTACTAGTGAGGATAGGTTAGGCACCATAAATATATTTCGTATGTTGCTTAGTACGTAAAGTTCTTCATAGCGTACAGTATTCCTTGATAAAAGATAGCGCGGTACCCTCCCTATGTCCTCACGTTATAGAAAGGTGCTTAGTTAGCAAGACAAATCTTTACCTTACATAGACTACTATAGTCAGGTAGTTGCCGGCATAGTATTAGTGACTTCTTTAAATATAAAAAATTAAGTCCTATTTGCATGATAGGTTGTAAGTGCCATGTTGTGTATATTTCATTTATTGGTGGCACTGCTACTTAAAAAAAAAACCTATTAATTTCCAAGATAAAGAAAGTAACTAGAATATTTACAAGTAGTAAAATTCTTATCACTGTAGTTGTTGGCTTGCAAGAAGTATGATATTGTAAGCTTAAACCTAAAGTGGTAGTGGTCTGTGAAGTTTTATTAAAGTACTTTCCCTTCTCACCCATCCTAACCCTAACAATGAAAATAGTTTAAAGGAGTTAGTGTTGATATAGGCTGTATTTCACGTGCTGTATAAAAGGTGGTTTTATTCATTCAATCAGAACTGAGAGTAGTAACGGAAAGTCAATTATCCTGTTTTGCTTTAAATATATGTTGTAAAGACTGATACACGTACGTTGTGATTGAAAGCATTTTCGGTATTGTCATTAGCCTTATTCTCACGAAGTTATGCAGGTAGTCGAGTTATTGTGTTCTTGACCCAAGCTCTTTGTATTGTGAGTTTAAAGATCATGCGTTCGGGTCACGTGATAGTCGAGTACAAAAGTATAGGTATTAGTGGATGTCATTTTGTTTGTAATTGGTTTTTGATCATTTCTCCATCCACGAAATTCTGTTTCGTCTAAATATACAAACGGATAATTTTGTTATCGAGAGACTGAGTTTGAATTTATAATGTACGTCCAATCATACGGAAGCTGTCAGTAGATAATTAGTACAATATTGACAATCTTTGAGTACACGTGTGACCAGCGAATTACCACTTAGACATCATTGTTATACCTGATGCTCATGTCTTGAAAGTATATTTACGTAGGTAAAATTCATCTGCATCAGAGTTGTATTGAGATATTATATAATCAAATATTTCTTTATGGATTTTTTCTTAGACAAATAAAACAACGATCATTTTTATTGTGTCTAATACAAGTAATTATTATCATTTCAATATCTAATTAAGTAGTTGTATATATTTGAATATAGCTTGCTCATTATTAACTTAATTTTTTTGATCAAGATGTTTCTAAGAAGCGTTAGTGATATTATTTTATGATCTTTGACATTTTGTTCTATTATAGTGACATTGGTGCTTACAGTCGGTACTATCAATTAAGGTGGATATATTTAACCTGTGCGTCAGTGATTCCTGCTGCTTCAATCGATATTACATTATTTGGTCCTCATTAAGAGTATTACTCCGTTACTGACAGTCCTATTATCAGTCTTCAGCACACAAACTGTTATACCCGAAGACGCCGGGTCCCCTTGAAACCAAGTTGTGGATACGTCCCTGGCTCAAGCAAGCGATTTTCAATGACAGGTTCTCGAAATTAATCTTCTGGTTCCCGCGAAAGTGCTGTTGAATCTGGAATTTTTTTTATTTTGATTCCGCCAAAAATACGTAGGTTAAAAAGACATTATGCCAAGGCTCGAACTCCAAATAAATTACAAATCTACTATCATTTCCCAATTATTGCACAACTCAGTGTCGGCGTAAGCGAATCTGGGGTTGGGAGCAAACCAACTTGATTGATGTCCGTTTGCGAACAAAATCGTGAGCGCATACTGCTATTGTTGGCCGAATATCTTATGTACCGATATTTCGGGGCCCGCAGGAAAACTCACTTGCAAGACAGATGGATTTTCTCGCTCACTCTGCGTAACTATGTAAAAATGATTTCTTAGAATGTGGTGTCTCATGCTTATCAGCTATTACTGTCAAGCACACAAATAAAGAGTTCTGAGATGGTTTAGCTATTACGTCACCGATCATCATTGATGTGCTCTATTGATTAATTTTAATAAGCGATTATTCACTTGTGTCGGCGACCAACAAGGGCTCCGCTAGTCCCCTTACGCCGCCACTGCAAGAGATATCTAGTTAGCTCCTGAAAACTAGAAAAGTTTCCGTAATGACGACAAATGAAATTTTCTCTTCAAGTTTACGGTAACAATAAACATATGGTAGCAAGCAAACAGCGTTACCAGTGTGTATTGATTTCCAAAAGATCCGCATATGCGAATTAATAAATTATTGCCAGTAAATATTTTTCGACATATAAGTAGCTAGTTTCGCAACATTGCTAGTGCGTAGGAAATTATTATTTACTATTTATATCTTGTGTAAACATACGCCTATGATTTTCAGTTGATAAATAAAACTAATTATGGCCAACAAAAATATAGCAGCATGTAATAATAGGTTGTGTCGATTTAGAAAGCAATCCACTGGGTAATACGACTTAAGATTATGTTGCACTACGGGAAGGATAAAGACATTGACAAGGCATTGGTTTATTGTGGCATGCTTGGAGTAGTGGGCAGAGCGCCACGCTTCTAGGAGTCCATGAGTTTTGCGACTCTGTAAGTTGCGACTATACAGAGTTTCGTGCGCTGTGCGACCCCTAGAAAATGAATCATGTGTTTTGCGATCAATCTACTTATTTTAGATTCCGCGATATCTTAACCAGTTAAGTTTATTAACGATATTACATCCTAACTGTGTTTTCAGCAACATCACTCAGTCTCTTGGAAGTCTGAGGGTCTGCAAAGCTAACTTAAGGTAACAGTTTCCATTCTGGGAATCAACTTTCAAAAATTCCCCGGAAAGAAGTATCTCGAATTTCCAAATGCAGCAGACACACATGTAGAACGAGCAATCAACACAGAAAACATTAATAAGGAGGAATAATAACGGACGGAATGAAAAACAGGAAAATATAACCTGGTGTTTACTAACGTACTTTCTCTGGCTGCCACTTACTCAGCATTAATTCGTATTTGTGCATGGCATTTGTGTGGATTTATATCACTTTCTGTGGGAAGTAGGTTGGTTTACTACGAAATTGAAAAAGTAATGAGTTTTGATGTTTCCGAAATTGAATAGGGAGCCACCGTGTTCAGCGCATCTCACTGCCAATCGGGAGGCCGCGTTCAAATCTCGGCCAGGACGCTGGAAACTTTCCTCGCACATGAGTTTCAGAATGTCCTTGTTATTTCTGGGCACCTTGGGTGCTAAGGTTCCTGTAGGTGAGTGGTAACTCTCATTATCTTGTAATCAAGGAGTCCCTGGTTCGATTCACAGTAGAAGTGGCTCTTAGCCCACATTAAACTATAGGTTTCGTCATTCGTACTTCATCTTTACACGGTGGAAGGCAATTGCAAACCACTATCAGTTCACCAGGCCGATTGTCACTATGTCACTTGTAAATGGTACCTAAGTTTTGTGAGTGATTAAACAAAAAATGAAATCAAAGGCAGCCACGCGTGGACTAACCACACCACCTCACTTCATGCCGTGGATCGATAATATTCGAAGCGTTACCTCCACATACACTATGTGCCTTTCACGAGACGTATGCATCGGACAGGGTTACCATTGGCTTGACCTAAAATGTATCTTCTTGCATCTCAAATTGTAGTAGCTCGGTAGTCCTAGTGTAATAATTATAGAATATTTTGCGAGTTGCATACTTTTAAGGATACATTATTTCCAAGGACAGATGATACTACCTTAACGTTGTTTATGTATAGTATATATTTACATGAGTTTACATTACATTGGATACTTTTGTTTGACTGCATGGATATTCCGTGTGGGTTGCATTCTTTCAGATTACAAGATTTCCAGGGGCAAAATATATTACCTTAACTTTGTTATGTATAGTATATATTTATATGAATTTACGTTACATTAGATGCTATTGTTTGACTACATAGAACATCCGTGTGGGTTGCATTCTTTTAAAAGACAGTATCTCCAGGGGGCAGCTTGGGATGTATTGCAGACAGTGTATTCTACATATATTGATAGGCTTGCCAAGGGCCTATTACAGCATTAGCTATTCTACTAGAAGGAGATCAAAGATCAGAGTACTTATCTTACTCCAAAGGCATTTGAGACAGGAATCTCTTGTTACAAGGTCATTGGTGTGCAAAAAATAAGTCAAATGTGTTCAAAAATTCAGAAAATGTTATACTATCGTTTAGGCATATTGGCATGTTTGCTGACATTGTAGGAAATGTATCGCAAAAATTCAAGCAAATTTCTATGGAATATGAGATTGCTACTAACCGTTTTGTGTACTGAAGACTGTAATATTTAGGAAAACTTTGTCTAATTATACTGTAATAGACAGTTGTCAATACGTCTAGATCGATGAATGTATAATGAACTGATTGTTTATTGATTATTGGTATATACATAGCAATGTTATACAATGGATCGTAGGATATGTAAATTAGTTAAGAAATATTCTGTATAAATTAAGATTTTGTATAAAAGATTACTTACTTTTCATTATTTTGACACAACAAGGGACAGCAAAGATTAAAAAGCATTGTTAAGTTTTTCTGTTTAACTCTGCGTCTGCGGTATCGTTAAAAAAGGAACCGTGACTCTCTATGCGCGAATCAAAACAACAAAAGAGGGAAGAAATAATCCATGTTCAATTTACCTGCTAGGCTACACTGGCGTCAAGCGGTCTGGGGATATCCACTTTCTAATTAAAAAATGTGAAGAAGAAAAGCAAAGATTTTGTTATTAATTCTTAGTTTTTATCTATTTCCCTCCAGTTGGCACCACTAGTAGGTAGCTTACAACTTTTAGGCTATTTTGGAGGCGGGGTACCTAAAAGACATCTTCCAAGTTCTTGTACGAATAAGAAAATTGACTCTAATTGGCGCTACTTCACCAGCACTTGAAATAATAACACATAATTGCTTGAGAGACAGATGTTCCGTACACGCGCATCGCAAATACGGAAAAATAAAAGCAAAAATAATAACAATGCCGGAAGATACAACTCGAGATTTGAGGGTAAGCAGTTAAATTTTTGTCTTTTAAACAACTGACTACAGATGAATAACACGCAATAATATATATTGGCAGTACTGGTTCACAGAGTAAATATCATACACACATACATACATTGTATATTTTGGAGACGTAAATAGTATGAATGATGAGAGATTCAAAACATCTTATGTACATACATGCATTGCAAAGTAAGTAGATAGTGCAGGAAAACCAAGGAGGAAGTTCTGAAGCCCTTTCTTGCTGTCTGTGAGAGGCAACCAAGACAATAGATCGACTGTTTCTGGGAGAGAAGTCATTGCTCAGCGTTTTCACTTGTAAAATACCGAGACAAGTTTAGAGTTTTGTTATCCATTTTTGAAAAAGGAATGCACGGGTACATGTGACGGCAAGGCTTGAAAATTTGTTTGAATACATTTTAGAATAAAATAAAAAAGAGGCAAATAGAATTTTACATAATAAGAAATACTGGGAAGACGAATGGTCATTGTTACTTCATGCAATAAAGTTCTGCTGTTAATATTCAATGCAACATGTTGTACGTTGCTTTGGTTTTTCGTAGGTAAATAAATATTCTTTCGCTATACAACAGTGACTGCAACTTCGTTATTTTTTTCTTATTTGCTGAATCTATGTGAACGTTCTCTGAGCGTTTTCATTTACATATAAGACCGCGACGAGTTGAAATGGTTGCAATTACATATGAGGGAAACGTTTGGATATGCAATATGTGTACTGTTAATTGGAACTGATACAGGACAGAGACACCTTGACCTGTTTACTATTACTTATGATGGAACGTATGGATATGCAATATCTATACTGTTAGAGGATCTCACACAATGGATGCATTGCTGTTGTTTACCAAGGAATTCTAGGCATTTAAAAATATAATGTACAAAACAAGTGAAATATCTATCTATCTATATAAATATATATATAAAAGAAACAATTAATGTTACTTATTCGCAATAGCACGATGACGTCACACTCCTTATGTGGGAATATATAATTTGAAGCTTATAGGACATCTTAAAACTTCAGAGTACTGGAAATAATGCCACATAAAGGCTCAGAAACAAGTGAGATATACAGTACTGCGAGAGATATTTTTGTGAAAAGTAGAAGTCAGGTAAAAATTCAAAGCTGTGAACACATGGTTATTTGTACATTACTACGAAGCATAGTATGTAACGAATTCTGATAGATATCTTTAAAGATTTGTCGTTGAAATCAATCTGTAGATAATTACGTTATTTTAATAGTTAGTGATATGTTTTGTATTAGACTCTGAAGAATGCATGTAACCATTACGAGACATGTTTAACTTAAAAGAAAGAAAGAGAGAGAGAGAAAAGGCAATATTTATTTATGTATAATACGAAAATCCTTTTACATATTGATTTGCATTATAGCGTATAGAAGTCTTTAGTACAGATAGAAAGTACAATTGCTACTATATGTAGACCAAACAGTTGCGTTTTTCCCGAACTAATGGTCAGCAATGACGTAAAGTATTACGAAACTGAATAAATGAAAACGATATATTTTTTGTGCATGATATGACAAGTAGAAACAAGTAATAAAGCCAACTGTTAGCAGCTACTTGTATTCACGGCTTTGCCACAACACAATCAACGAGACCGACTATTAAATGATGCAATAGCATAACCAAGCTAAATCATTTTTATAATGAAGTGATTCGTACTCTTTTCTAATTTACGCCTTAGTGTCTAGTTTTCTTTTGTGTGATTTATCGTTATGCACTATATATTTTTATCAGGTGTGACAACACATAATATGATTGGTCATAAAAGTGAATATAAGCTTTTAGTATGTTTTTGACGTAGTTGACGGGGAATATTATAAAGATTCCCATCTGCGATTGTTCCAGCGCAGCAATTACGGCTAAATGCATTTTCAACAGTATAAAGTATTGGAGAGCATCGTGTGCTCTTATAGAATATACATCTTCCTCTGGACAAAAGACTGGATGCATGGTTGTTGTGGCTATTGCTTCTAATTAAAGAGAAATAATCAACAATGATTTGGTGGATTAAAAACTTTGATATTCAGATTTTTCTGAAGATTTATACAGACTCAAACAGTGCAGTAATTCAAGTATGTAAAGACAAGTGATACAAACAATTCATCAACATGTGTTTTTCTCTTAATCATTATCCAAAAGAGGACAAGGGATTCAAAGAATTGATTGCTAGTGATTCTGGTAAACCATTTCCAGGAAAAGAATACAAATATTACAATAGTACATAGAAAAGTGTAACAAATAATTCATTAGTATTTTGTTTTGTTCTTAAATCTTATGCAGAAAAACAATAGAAAAGCGCAGTAATTCCCGAGGCAACTGATACAAACATTTGAGCACTAGTGATTTTGTTCTTTAATCGTTTGCAGAATAAAGAATAGAAACAAGTGAACAACATAAATTTTTGTTTCTTAAATCGTTTCCAGTAAAAAGAATAGAAACAATGTATAAACAGTCCAGCACCTGCAACATACATCGTGATTTTGCATCCAGCGTTGCACTTTAATGTTCATAATGTTTAATCACTATCCATGGCAAGTTGACACACGTGATCGTCAATATCTATTCACTATACCGATCATCACTGTCCTCAACATCAATACTACTTGAGCAGAGTTCCATACCAAAGACTTGAATAGCGTCCTTCGAAATAGATCCGTGAGAGTCAGGTACCAACTCGCAATAATAACTCCAGGCCATCTGCTTGCTTTCTCTTGAACCAAAAAAACATAATACCCAAGATCAATAATGTCCGAGGCAGTTGAACAACATTATAAAAAAGCTTCTTCATCGTTCCAAAAGTAGTATAGGAGATGATGCAATAACATGTCTGAATCAGTATCCTCAGCCTCAAAGTCTACCATTTTATAGTATCAGAGGGAGCCCCAGCACTCAAGAACAGTTTTAGGATCGCCATACACTTGACTTTCTTCCGTAGCAAGCAAAACATCGATTGGATATTCCATGACTTAAAATTTACAAAACCACTAGACAAAATGCAGTGTTTAAACACAATGACGGAGCAGATTATCTACTTCACGACGTACGTACAAACAAATTTGATGAAGCAATTGTCGGCGTATAGATATATATAATGAAAACGAGGACGCGAACGAAATCTATCATATGATACTTCTATTCGCAGGTAATTTTCACAGTGATATCATCTACCGTTAATATTTGAAACTACTTTCTTTGACGAACGTTGTATCCTTACAAATGGTTAGAAAGAGCCAAAGTTGCAATGTTATAATTGGACAAAGCATCAAATCTGACACTACAAACTAAGAAAACAAATTTCAGCCAAGAACGCAATTAGGTTTGTATCAGCAAAACTGAAATTACCTTCCTCAAAAACAACCACTCCATCGACAATTGATGTAACATTCAATATTTGTATACAGTGTAACACCACAAACCTCTTTTTTCATTTACAAATGGATTTAAGGATACAGTTCCATCGTCACAAACATTTGGTAACGATCAAGAAAAATATTTTCTACTAATAAAGATCATAACGTGGTACAGGCAAATGAGATGTAACAGAACCAGGTTCAAGCTTTTATTATTATTATTTTACCAGTATAAAACCACAATGGTCAACTTTTGATTGTAAGAACACAAACCATAGTGTGTAAATAAGAATATCGTAACATGTCATTGTAAACAATACTAAAATCAATACCAACGAAGCACTTTCGATAATGAAAACTCTCTTTAGCAACAATCTGCATTCAAAGTAAACCATCGGTTGCTATGGGTTACGTCCTTCTAGCGTAACCCTAAAGAAAGAAGCAGATGGTTGAGTAACGTCGCATTCTTTGCAACAAGCAACACTGCGTCCTCATCCCACTATGATAATAGTAGATGTAATACAATAATCATAGATCAAAAGTGCGGGCTGTCTAACCCCTAGTAAGTGGACTGAAATTATTGTTTTACATATGCTAGTATAATAGTGGGTTGAGAGCGTAGTGTTACGTGTTGGAAAGAATGCGACGTTGCTCAACGAGCTGTTCCTTTCTTCAAGGCTACGCTAGAAGAACGTAACCGAAAGCAACCGGTGGTTCCCTTTCAATGCAGATCGTTGTTAGGGAGAGTTTTCATTATCGAAAATGCTTCATTGGTACGGATTTTAGTATTGTTTACAATGACATGTTATGATATTCTTATTTACGCGCTATGGTTTGTGTTCTCACATTCGAAAGGTGACCCTTGTCCTACTATACTGGTATAATAATAATAATAATAAAGCATGAACCTGGTTTTTTTACATCGCAATTGCTTGTACCACGTTATGATCTTTATTTGTGGAAATTATTTTTCTTGATTGTTACCAAATGTTTGTGACGATGGTACTGTATAATAAAATGCATTTGTAAATGACAAAAGGGGTTTGTGGTGTCACACTGTATACAAATATTGAATGTTATATCAATTGACGATGGAGTGGTTGTTTTTGAGGAAGGTAATTTCAGTTTTGCTGATACAAACCTAATTGCGTTCTGGACAGAAAATTGTTTTCTTAGTTTCTAGTGTCAGATTTGATGCTTTGTCGAACTATAACATTGCAACTTTGGATCTTACTAAACTTTTGTAAGGATACAACCATCGTCAAAGAAAGTAGTTTGCAAAATCAATAGTAGAGAACATCACTGTGCAAATTACCTGCATATAGGAGTATAATATGATAGTTTTCGTTCGCGTTCTCGTTTTCGTCATATATATACGCTGACAATCAGATTTGTTTGTACGTACGTCGTGAAGTAGATAGATCTGCTCCGTCATTATGTTTAAACACTGCATTTTGTCTAGTGGTTGTGTAGATTTTAAGTCATGGAATATCCAATCGAAGTTTTGCTTGCTACGGAAGAAAGTCAAGTGTAAGACGATCCTGAAACTGTTCTTGAGTGCTGAAGCTCTCTGTGCTACTACAAAATGGTAGGCTTTGAGGCTGAGGATACTGATTCAGACATGTTATTGCATCATCTCCTATACTACTTTTGGAACGATGAAGAAGCTTTTTTTACAATGTTGTGCAACTGCCTCGGACATTATTGATCTTGGGTATTGCGTTTTTTTGGTTCAACAGAAAGCAAACAGTTGCCCTGGAGTTATTATTGCGAGTTGGTACCTGACTCTCACGGATCTATTTCCAAGGACGCTATTCAAGTGTTTGGTGTGGAACTCTGCTCAAGTAGTATTGATGTTGAGGACAGTGATGATCGGTATAGTGAATGGATATTGACGACCATGTGTGTCAATTTGCAATGGACAGTGATAAGAGCATTAAAGTGCAACGTTGGATGCAAAATCATGATCTATGGTGCCGGTGCTGGAGCTAAATTCAAAATTATATCCGAAAAGCTAAGAACATATCCTAATTTTCCTTTGCGGGGACGTGAAATAACAGTTTAGCCGGTTGTAAGCTCCTTTCGTGATCCAGAGGAGTTTGTAAGCAATCTGTTTCAGTTCGTTATCAACCATTTACTTACGGATGTCGACCCAACATCCAAAGTGGGATTTAATATTCAGAGTTCATAGTACACTGTAGATAAGACAATCCAAATTCCTTTTCAATTACAGTGACATCTTACAACTGAAGGTATGTTACGAAAAATTGAAATCGAAATAAACTAAAACGAGGAATTCCTATTACATAACGATATCACCATTACGGTTGATATTACAGGTCCTTGTAGAGTGCTGGGTAAGAATAGTTATTTGCCATTAGCGGACTTTTTGCAAAAGCATATTATTCTGGTAGAAGCAGTTCCAAATTATCTTGTCTGTTCATTGGTAATGGCTCCAAGGCGGATAAACTCTATCTATCATAAAACTACATATATGAAAGCCCATCCTCAAAACTGGCATGTTAATGCCGCTGAATTGTGTTATGCCAATGTTGATTTACGTAGTGACAATGAAAATACATTAGATGATGTAGACAAGTTTCAACGGCACTTCGGGAATAAGTATCAAAATAGTTTATGGACGTGTCTCTAAAACACGTCAGTACGAGAAAATGTATGTCGGTCCTATGGCAAAGAAGAAAATCTTTATACGGTTTGAAAATAACCATTACGATGTCATAGATGGAACCGGTTCCTTTTTAGGAACTCGAGGCTATTGTGATTATTGTCTCAATCCCTATATGGAACGACGATTTCATATATGTCCCTACATTTATTGGCAATGCTCTCAATCATACCATCCTGATACGGAAAGTGATGGTGAAATAAAACAATATTCTGACAAGTGCAATCGTAATTTTGGCTTTGAAACAGGCTTTAGCAGACATGAAATAAGAGCGAAGCGTAAATCTGTATGTAATTTTGTTCAGTTGTGTGTTCAGTGTGGTGTCAAACTTGATTGGCGTAATAGAAAGTCTAAACATGTTTGTGGTGAACATTTCTGTAAAAGGTGAGCTGATTCTCTAGATGAGACACATGTCTGTTACGTGAAAGCAGAGTATCCTAAACGGATAGAATATTCCCTATATATTGTTTTTGATATTGAAACTATGCGGTTAGATGCGGATGATAAGGATGAACATGAATTACAGCCTAATTTACTTTGTGCAACGCTCACTGCCATCAATGTAAAAATTTACAGGATGAGACGAATAGATGCAATGTTTGTGGTAATGCTAACGGTAATCGAGATATTGTATTTATACTATGGAGCCATTTATTACCCATGTATTACAAGAAGGCCCCAAGTTTACCAAAGTGGTAGCCTTAGCATAAAATGCTCATGGTTTTCAAAAGCTATTCGTTCCATGTGAACTATTAGAGCACCAGCGATTAGTACCGGAGGTAATTACACGTGGGCACAAAATAATTCAGCTTTCGCTAAGTAATATATTCATAGACACGTTCCCGTTTATGGGGATTCGATTAGCGGACCTTCCAAAAACGTTATCTCTAAATGATTCACTTAAAAACGGGGAATTTCCTACACCCCGCGTAATGAAAATTATGTGGGTGTGATTCCGGATTTGGACGATATAGCAGCAAATCCGAAAAGGATGCAGAGGCTATTGGTGCACAATGAATGTGTTCAAAGTAAAAACACATTCGATTTCCAGCGCGAACTATTGGAATATTGTCAAAATGATGTACGTATCCTATCGTTAGCTCTTATTCGGTTTTCTAATCATTTTGAAAGTAAAACAGGAGGGCTTCAATGTTTTTGCATAATCCCACTATCGCTGCAAGGGGTACGCAATGTTATCGTTCATAGTATCTGAAAGATATGCATCCCTGTTATCCCGCAATTGGGTTTTCATAATGGTACAAATCAAAGCAACCAGGCTAAACTTTGGCTACGGTATATGCAATATACACATAATGTTAAGCTGCAAAGTATGAACGGGGTGGTGAAGCTCAGTTTAAACATTACAAACTGGATGGATGATTATGATAAAAATCGTCGTACTGCATATGAGTATTATGGCTATTACTATCACGGACCCCATTTTTAACGCAACTCAGAGACCTACTGATAGATAGCCAGGGGCTGAGTCTCAATAGTCGATATGATGACACCATGACGAGGGAGAAATTTCTACGTGATACATGTAAGTTGAACATTGTATCCATATGGAAATGTCAATGGAATGAACAAGTGAAGAGGTGCCAGGAAACACAGTCATTTCTTCAAGAACTTGTTCAGATAATGAAGAACTATTATATCCTAAAAGTGCTTCCATGTCCTTTACGAATGCGATGAATCGGAAATAATATAGTATCTGGACTACACTTCCCTCTATCCATGGGTAATGGCTACCCAACCACTTCCTGTTGGAGCTGTAAGAATTCATAAAAGAAAATAATTTGCCTGATTCAAGTCATGTTTTAGTCTCGTCATTTGAAAAGTTTTACCTCCTTCGAATTTGACTATTTCCAATATTACCCTACAATGCGCATAAGACACTAATGCTTGGTCCTTGTAAAAGCTGTATGGAGACTTTACATACCGAGGAATGTACATATACAGACTCCGATGAGACAACTTTCTGCGCTCGACCTATGACTCCGATGAGAAACTATGTATACCTCTGTCCAGAGACAATGTACTCTTAGGACGACTGCCAACTTTCGTAAAACTCATGCAGGGATCTGAGCATGACAAGACTTAAGTGCTGTGCAACACCTACAGTCCGATTTCCCTACCGCTGATATATCAAAAATATTTAATTCAATCATTCATATGATCGAATCTGTTCTGATCTGCATTTAGAGCACAGTTCTAACACTACTATGAGGTGCAGCCGACAAGCTTCTATGCTCACCACAACTTCAACTTATATGCTTATTAATCATGAAAATATCTTCTCCATATCCAATGGACACAATGTTTCATTATTCTCTGAAATATATTAACAGTAAGATCAATTATAATGAAAGTTATCAGGGTTGCGCAATTCACTTTCCGTACGCGTAAACACTTTCCATCTAGCGAATTTCTTGTTAATGACGTTTGATACACTCTGCTTCTTTCAATGCACATTCGTTGTATGTTTCTGCATAATGCGTTGTATCAAGTTAACATCATAATAGATTAAACTTTGAATTTCTATTTCAATAAATTAATACGTACCTATCATAATTCAGAACATTTCACTCTTCAAATGTATAACAAAAACTGTTTCTATCTATCTATCTATCTATCTATATATATATATATATATATATATATATATATATCTTTTAATGTACTGATTTTGCGCACGATATATATGGCGTCCCGAATACTGGACTTGAATCCTGGTCACCGTAATCATCTAACATTAACACTAAATATATACATATTTACAAACTGTAAGGCTTTACTGGAAGTCTTGTAAGTCTTTTAGTTTCTCTCTAACACCCTTATTTGTGTGGTTCTTCTCGGAATCCTCCGATTCATCTGATTGTCTAATGTCTTAATCCTGTTCAGATACCACGTGATCCAATACTTTTCTGGTTCACGGATTCGTTTCCAGTTACGTTCCGCCCAGCAATCTTCCGCTTTCTTCTTCACTTGCTGCTTCTTTCTCCATAGATCCCGGTACATGTTAATATGCTCTTTTACTGGTGATTTCCTCTCACTCGCGCGTACATGTTTGATTTTTGCCCACAACAAACGATGTTTCTTTACTTTTGAACTCCTGGTGTGTTTTCTTTGGATCGGTTTTGTTAAATCTGGAAGTGGAATTTCCGAGCCTTCATAATCCATCCTGAAGACCTGAATTTCTTTGATTACTTTCCACAGTGACGATGCTCGTATTAAATATATCTTCTGTTTTCGAGATGAGATCTTCTTGATTCTTCTCACATTGTTCTACACGTGTTCAACGCTGGTACGGAGATTCTGGATCTCATTCCACGTTTCTTTATGATCTTTCCTGTTTCTTTATTAAATTTCTGCATTCTTTCATTAAATTTCCGCTTTTCGGCTCGCATTTCTTCATTAATTTCTCGCATCATTTCAACATTTTTTCGCATTTCGGCTCGCATCTCTTCAATAAATTTCCACATTTCAGCCAGCATTTCTTCATTATTTTTTGCATGTTTTCACTGTTTTTCAGCATTTCGGCTAGAATTTCCTCTTTGTTTCTTTACATATCAGCTTGCATTTTTTTCATTGTTTATCCGCGTTTCTAACAATATAATTTCCAACATATTAGGAAGATTTCGAAGAAAAATATACCTATTGAGATCGATACGGAATGAAAGTATATATATATATATATATATATACATATATGTTAATATATATATATATATATATATTAACACGCTAGTGGCCATAATTTTGAAGATATTTGAACCAAATTTTTATATGTTGTTTCTAGGCTTAATTGCTCGGTTAAGTTCGTTAATGAGCAAAATCGGTCGCCATCTTGGATCCAAAATGGCCGCCGAACCCATTGTTGTATAGAATACACAGCCTAAACCGCTGGGGCTATTGAAATCAAATTTGGCTTAAAGGTATAACATCACCTTTTGATTATGAAAATGTTACCTAATGAGTTCAAAGACACCATCTTGGATCCGAAATGGCGGAAGTAAGAAATCTATTTTCCATATCGTTTAAGCTAGAGATACGAAGTTTGACATAAAGGTGTATTGTCACTAGTAGTTCAAGAAAATATCACGAAATGTTGAAAAAGTCGCCATCTTGGATTCAAAATGGCCTCTGAACCCATTGTTGTATAGAATACACAGCCTAAACGGCTGCAGCTAGAAATATCAAATTTGGTAACACTATACATTATCATTTGTATGTTACTAAAATATTACATGATGTATCCAAAGACGCCATCTTGGATCCAAAATGGACGACCTAAAAAAAATTTTCCCCATCGTTTGAGCTAGAGATGCGAAATTTGGCATAAAGGTGCGTTATGACGAGTAGTTTAGGAAAATATTACAACATTTGAGAAAAGTCGCCATCTTGGATCCAAAATGACCGCCCAAAATCCCATTTTGCACACCGTTTGAGCTGGCTAAATGAAATTTTACTTGAAGTTGTACCATCACAAGTAGGTCACGACAATATGAGAAAACTTTCAAAAAGTCGTCAACTTGGATCCAAAATGGCCGCCCCAAAAACCCAATTTCCAAATCATTGAAGGTAGAGAAACGAAATTTTCTTTGAAGGTTTATGAACAAGAGTAGGTTACAATAAATGGGGCCAACCTTCCTTTTGAAGGCGTGGGAGGGTACAGATAGATACCATGGTGGTGTAGTGCTGCAGTGAGATTTTGGTTAAGATAAAGGAGGCGCATCCTCTCAAAAGCACTGAAGTTTGGGGGCGAACCTCCTACGGGGGTCTGGGGGCAGCGCTCCGAGCGAAACAAAGCGAGTATATATATATATATATATATATGTAAGTTCCTGCGTAGCCTAGTCGGTAGCGCGCTCGACTTGAGTGCGAGCGGTCCCGGGTTCGATTCCCGGTCGGGGCTCAAAAATTTCGGTGTTGACCCAGCATCGTGAGGACAATAGGGGAGCTGCTGTGAATAAAAGACAGTGGCGATCACAGTGAGAGCTTCGGCTCTCCTCTCCCAACCCGTCTGGTCAGCGTGGGAGCAGTAGACCAACTCCTCCCTTCGGGGAGAGGTCTCATCCACTAGTGGATTGAATATGGCTGTGAT
>JAGDQP010004929.1:0-10839 GCA_022664845.1 Lepisma saccharinum | reverse complement strand
TGTCTTGTGGTGTATCGTTGAACAGCTCTTGATGAATAATCTACAAAACAATAAATACTTTCTCGATAGTTCTCATATAAGGCGAGATTTGAATTTTTGAAAATAAAAAAAAACTTCGAGATCTATCTCAGCCTGTAGGCCTACCGAAAGGGATTTTTTTTTTCATTTGATTTGTAGCATTTCTCTGTATTTTGCTTGGATAAACATTTACATGATTCACACTCCCAACTAAAGTCAGATTCCGTAAAATCTTCTGGCAGGTTACAACAAGATGCATGAAATGAATTCTTACACAGACGACACTGTATTGTCGTGGTTTCCAATTCTTTTTGACAACCCTTGACAATTTCTCTGCTGTGTATTGCCTGTGTACTGCTTTTGCACACGCTATTACCCTGCACAGAAACCCATGCTGTCACTGAGAGAAGAATGCGAATTAAGACATTTTCCAAGGGGAGGATAATATACACAAACAAACAAACACACACATACACACACGGTAATTCGTATCCTGATGAAAAATGTGACGAAAAGAAACTAATTTTTCAAGACCCACTTTGTTGCTTTCTCATACGAGTTCCAGAAGGCGATGACAAATGAAATAAAGCTGACATCTTCCATCCACTATTGACCACCTGTGAGCATCTTTTCACCACATCCATGTTGGTGCCCCGCAACTCGGCACCCTATGCGGGTGCACCGCTCGCACACCTGGTTATATTTCCGTTTCGATGACACTGAAAATGAAATAGTGGTACCTAAACGACTTACAATGATATCATCTAAGGTACTGAAATTTGACGACAGATAATGAATAAATTCGTTTCTAAAATATTAAGCAGAAAATACACATTTCCCTATTTGAGAATTCCAGACAAATGCGGTTCTTGTCATCTAATTTTGTTTACGCAATACTTTACTAGATATTGCACTTCTCTCACTCTTCGGCCTGTGTCACTGTACCATCTGCTGCCCTAACATATAAACAGTAACATGCTAAATTACTGAAGGGAACACATCAGTAAAAGAGCATAATGCCATCTCTGTCAAAAGAAAAGCATGAAAAATATGGTCTCCTATTGTGTTTGTATATTATTTAATTAAAGTAAAACATTCGCCCGTCCATTCAGAGATTTTTCCTCCGTCACACCAGGCAAATGCCGAGATGATACCTACCAACTAGGCGCTGGGCTTCCAACATCCTCTCTCTCTTTCTATTACGCCTGAGATGCCTAAAGGTCGTAAAGGTCGTATTAATATATATATAATAAATCACAGCCATATTCAATCCACTAGTGGATGAGGCATGTCCCCGAAGGGAGGAGTTGGTCTACTGCTCCCACGCTGACCAGACGGGTTGGGAGAGGAGAGCCGAAGCTCTCACTGTGATCGCCACTGTCTTTTATTCACAGCAGCTCCCCAATTGTCCTCACGATACTGGGTCAACACCGAATTTTTTTGAGCCTCCACAGCGAATCGAATCCAGGACCGCTCGCACTGAAGTCGAGCGCGCTACCGACTAGGCTACGCAGGAGCTCATATATATACTGTATATATACACACAGGGTGGACAATTTATCTCTATAATGGAGAAACCGAAAGAGGGAAAGAAGCGAAACTTTGCATGAAGGAACGACATGAAGGGGGACATCTTTTTATGTATTAGACAACAACACCCAATGAACAATGTTGCCAAGCCAATATAAACTTATATTTTTCTAAAATGAATGGCCTAGATTTTATTTCATAGTTGGAATGAGCAATGAAAACAAAGGCGAAAGAGATGGCACTCGCAGTTCAAGGTTGCTAAGTTTTCGAGAAATAACGATAAAGAAGTCTAAAATTTAATGTCGTTTTGCACACACTGTGAGTGGCATAGAAATTCTCTGAGTACATGAAATGAAACACTGGTAAATACTCTTTAAATTGACTCGAAGTTTAGAAAGGTGAGGTAAACAGTGTTGCCACACCACAAGAGAAAATATATGAGTTTGGAAACGGTGTAATAACTCGGAGAAAATCACTATTACATTATGATTTAAAAGTTATAGGGAAAGTCAATATGGCATAAAGAACATTGTAACATTGATTTGAGATCGATAAGTCAAATAATTACCGAGATATCAGGTATTTTGTAAATGCTGAGAGTTTTGCGTTGTAAGAGATGGCAACGCGGTTCCAAAATTCCCTGTTTTCCCTTTCATTTGCGTGAACGCGAAAAAATAACAGCTTATCGGCATTTTCCATGTTATTTTAGTTCTATTATAATAGTATTCGATGCAAATATGTGTTTTTTTCTGTTATTTAGACTGAACAGACGTTGACACCAAGGCTTTGGGTCATTTCCGTATGAATTATTAGTCTGATAATCTTAAAATATTTGCATACTACATAATGACAAGGACGAATGCAGAAAAACGGCGTCTGGGTGGAACAATAGAAAATTCTTTTGATTACTCTCCTCAAGATTGGTACGTTCGGAGAAAGACTTTAAAGAAAGTAAAGTGACAAATAAAACCCCGTCAACGTGATAGTTTGATTCTTTTATGTAATTAGTGCATTTTGGCTGTGAAAATAGATGAAATAATGTAAATATTAGTATTATGTTTATTTATCAAGTAATAGATGAAATCAAGTGTAAAGAAATGGCTCAGTGGTAAAAAACTTCTAGATATAAAGCAAGAAGTAAGCTTCCATATATTGGAATTAATGAACCTGTTAAGCATTTAAATGTAATAAACGAACGAAAGCGTGGTAAACAAAAAATGATCACTCAATTTGAGGATCATGACGGTATAACTCACACAGGAAAAGCTATCTTTCCCGCTATCTATCAGCATTACTTATATTGTTTTAAACAAATAGACAAGACCTTAGATAGTAACTCTTTTAAAAATCTCCCCATTTTACCGATTCATATTTCACAAAAATTAGAAGAAAATATTACTACTGAAGAAGTCAAACTTGCTATAAATTCTCTCAACCGCTCATCCTCCCCTGGGGTGGATGGGGTGTCATTATCGTGGTATATTGTTCTCCAGGAAGTTTTAATTCATATTCTTACGGAGGTTTATAATGAAATGTGGAATAATTGTAATATTCCAAAGCAATTTGTTGAAATAAAAGGAATATTGATACCAAAAAAAGCAGCTGGTAATACTGCTAATAGGTATCGTATGTTGTCGCTATTAAATAGTGACGCCAAGATTCTATATAAAGTATTCTCTAATCGCTTACAAGTTTCTCTCCCTTATATACTGAATCCTAATCAAGGGGGATTAAGGGGAACCCCAGACACAGCATTTATGTTAGCCAGCTTTCGTGAAGTCGTTCACCGCGCGAGCACTCTCTCTGAGAAAAGTGCAATGGAAAGCTTTGATTTTCATCAAGCTTTTGACTCTGTTAGAATTGACAGCTTATGTCAATATCCCCCTCTTTCGTAAATATTATGTATAGTATCAAAAACAACGACAACTGATATTACCCATCAATCAGCAAAGAATGAGTACTATTCCGATGCATAATGGAATTGAGCAAGGCAATCCTGTCAGCAGTCAACTTTTTTCTCTATTATTCACCCCAATGGTTAATCAAATAGAAATTTCAATTAAAGGAATCTCCTGTAATGGCCAATATTTCAAAGTTTTGTCATATATCGATGATTTAGCATGCTATGTAACAGAACCTAATGAAATCAAGAAAATAACGGAAATAATCTGTACATATGGCCAAAGTACTGGACTCAAACTCAATCAATCAAAAACTAAAATACTCCCGATCTCCTCTCAACAGCAATATACTGTATACCGTAAAGAGGGGAAAACTGTTTCTCATCTTAATATGTTAGGCATTGAAATGTATCCTAACACTAAAGACACTATAAAACATAATGAACAGCGCCTTATTAGTAATACTGTGTTCCAACTCAATAAATTTCAGAATTGTTTTGACCTCTTAATATCAAGAGTGCGCTTTGTAAATTGTTACATCATGAGCAAATGGACTTATTTTCTGCAGATTTTTCCTATGTCGCAAAAAGCATATGCTCAAATATCAAAGTTTATAGGCTATTTTATATGGAGAAATTATACATTGAGAATTATCCATTGAGAACCTTTTGCTACCCCTTCATAAAGGGGGCTTAAATCTGAAACATTTGCAAATACAGGGCAATGCATTACGTCTCCATCGCACGATTGATATTGTATGCTCTGAAAATGTCACATTCGCACAGCAAACTATTCTTAACGTATTAAATGAAATTAATCTTGAGTTGCCCTTAAATATCAATACCTGGAAAATTAAAAGTCATTATCTAAACGATACTTTTATTGAAATAGCCTACGCACTGGCAGGTAAAATTCCTCTTCAGCAAATGAAAGTAAAATGCTTATATAATTACCTTTTTCAAAAACAAAATGTACAAAATAAACAAGAAACTAAGTCCCCTTACTATGGCAATTGGAATCTCATATGGCAAAATCTAGCCGAATTGTTGATTGAACCTCCACTTCACAACCTATTATATCAATTAATCTACCGTATGTATCCGAATAAATCCAACTTATACCAGATAGGATTCCACATAAATCCCTTATGTTCATTATGTAACAATATTCACACTCTTCAACATCGCCTAATTTCTTGTGTCAGTGGTAATAACGTTTGGATTAAATACAGCTGAATTTTTAAACGGATCACGAGAACTCAAGTAACTGAAACTCAGCTATATGATCTACTGGATTTTCCAGTATTTTCATATTTTCCTAACACAAAAAGACGTTTTCTGATGTGGTTCACCGCTCAAACCTTGTATATGTTACTAATATAGCGTAATATGAGCATAGTTGAACAGTATCTCGCTCAAATACATATGCGTTATGAAAATCTTCCAAAGAAGAATAAATACAGTAGCTATGCCTTTTAAATCAATGCAGTATACTAAAAGGATCTCTTTTTGTTTGGTTCGTTAGCGTGAAGTGATCTTCATTTGGAGTGGACCTTTTGTAGTTTTCTGTTCTTCCCCTGTTTATTTTTTTGTTCATTTCTAGAGTTTTTGTCAGTTTTTGTTATCTTTTGTAGTAGTTAGAAGCTTGAACATAAATACATATTTAAAAAAAAGTGGTAGAACGCTCCACTCTTGCGCAAAGGGTCCTAGGTTCGATCCCAAACTAATCTTGGTATTTCATTTACCTTTTTGTTTTGTTTAGTGAGCGTGTCTAGTAACAGCCACTAAACCATTTCTCTGTAACTGCTAGTAATTACATTTTCGCAGTAGCTGCAGGGTTTTGTTCCACATATTTATTCATATTTTGCATGCGTCACTGATTCGACTCAATGTAAATATCGTAATCGTATTAATCTGTTGTTACTGAATGCAAAATAGAGCATTTATCTTTAGAAGAAAAGATTGAAATTGTGTTAATTTATGGAGAATCGCGAAGAAATATTCAACAGGCAATTCTTTTGTATGCCGAACGTTTTCCTTGTAGGAGAACTCCATCTAGGATATCATTTTCAAGAGTCGTTAAACAATTTTCCGAAGAAGGAAATTTTAGGCCCTGAAAGCAGAATAGAAGGAAAATAGCTACCGACAAAGATCATACAACTGCAGTATTAGCTGCAGTGAATTTAGATCCCCAGGTGAGTACTCGAACCTTATGTATAAACGCAGGAATATCAAAAGTCAGTGTATTGAGTATATTGAAACAACGCAAATTTCAACCCTGCCACGTGTCGTTGCATCAGAAATTAAATGTTGACGATTTTGTGAATAGAGTATTATTCTGTACATAAGCTGAAGAGAAAATTCGAATTCGAAATTACTTTTTTATGTTCGTCTTATTTTTTGACGAATGTACGTTTACCAATTATGGTGACGTAAATCGCCATAACATACATTATTGGGCAGTGGAGAATCCACATTGGTTAAGACAATCAGAGACTATGGTCAGTTATTGTTCGGTGTGGAATTTTGGTGGACAAAATAATTGGACCGTTTTTTTTTCGATGGTACATTAAAGGCAGAAATGTACAGAAACTTTTTAATTGAGGAGTTACCCTTACTATTGGAAGATGTACAATTAGAAGTGAGAAACAATATGTGGTACCAGAATGATGGTTGCCCTGCCCATTCTGCACGAACTGTAAGAGAAGTATTAAAAATACCAAATATAATGGTCGTTGGATTAGCCGCGGAGGTCCAGTCCATTGGCCAGCTCGATTTCCTGATTTAACAGCTTCAGATATTTTCCTATTTGGTTATCTCAAAGAGAACATTATTTCAATGTTCCAACGACTCCAGAAAAAGAAATGAAGGAGCAAATACGTAATGCGTGTGTGAATGTTGAGAGATATTTTATTTTACGTACACACCAATCGTTTCTTCAACGAACTCAAAAGTGCATCGAGGTCGAAGGACATCATTTTTAACATTTGATGCATTAATGCATTAATTAACAGCCTCCCGATTCAATTTTTGCCATGTACTTATTAGTAGTTCCAACAATAGCGTATAGATGACATTGGGGGTCCCGCCTTACCACCCCTGCCTCTTTGCATCCATTGCACAGGTTGAGTTGTGCACTTTCAAGGACGCGCATCACGCACATATTTGTACTTCTCAGCCTGGGGCAGGCTTATCCCTAGAGATTGTTGGATTGCCGGAATTCCGGCATTCCAAGAATCTCCTATGTTCCACCTGTTGAGACAGCTGGTGTTGCGGGATGGACTTATGACCAGGCATCCAGAATGTTCTCCTGGTCTATGTTCCTAATCTGATGGAACATTTACATGGGAGGGGTCCCTACCTACTTTATTTTCTTTTTGTACAAAACACATACAACACATAAAGACACAGACAGGACAAAACAGGACGACACAACATAAACTTAAATATGGCTTCTTCTTTTTCTGCTTCCCCTGTAACGAGATTAGAATAAAACGGTTAGATTCTGCGTTCCTTGGGTATTGTGTCTTCCCTCTGGGCTGCATCCTCCTCTCGTCACAAGGTTGGCCTACCTTCTTCTTCTTTCTTGTTCTTCATCGTTCACATTTTGAGCCATTGGGGGAGATGAACAGAAGAGTATGGTTTCTTTCTTCCTTTTTGGAAGGTCTTGCTTCCTGGTAGTTCACAGCACTCTCCTTTCCTCTTCATTCTTCTCTACTCCCCATATGTTTCATTTAAACACATTCACTCGCACACATTCACACGAAGGTATTTAAGCGCTGTTTGACCTCAGGTTGCGGTTTCCGCAACTTTTAGTCTGTTTGTTAATTCGTTGTTTATTCCACCAAATATAACACTATAATCAAGCCTGGTTCCCTCCACCATATACACACTTACACTTTCACACTAATCGAGTGTCTCTCACCGGAGTTCCAGGCGAGGCACTCTTTGTTGCTGGAGTTCCAGTAACACCACATTGATGCTGATGTTTTCATTTTTCTTGAAGGTAGTTATTTTCTTTCTCGATATATTTGTTATTACTTTTAGTAGCAGACGTTTTGCTATTATAGTGTATTTTCCCTGATTTTCACCCTTCTGTGAAAATCCTTTTTATCGCGGTTGCCCCGATCGCGCGCGCCTGTTTGCCTGCACAGTCCGGTCATGTCTCACTAGATGTAGCACTTATGAATTATTTTACGGATCGCCACGCCCCAGAGCGCGCCTCCCGGACAGGTATATTTTCCTATAAAATGCAGACACTTTATCTGCCGTCTCCCGGAGGACCGTCACCAGTTCTGGTCTTCTCAGAACCTCTGTGACGGGTCTCTCCCCCAGACGGGCTCTTTGGTCTCTAACCAGTTCTTCTGTTTCTCTACATCTGAGGACCACGTGGTCCGGGGAAGCAATCACCCCGCAGGCGTGGCACATATTATCTTCAACTAGTTTCAAATCCTTCAGTCTCTGACGGTAGGGCCCATGACCGGTAACGAAATGCAGTAGACCTCCTTCCAGTTCTAGGTTCATGTTTGCCCTCTCTGCCACGTCCGGAAACATGCTGAACACTCTTCTAGCCTTAGATGTTTCATTCCAGAATCTTTGCCACGCACTGGTAAGTATTTCTTGAATTTCTCCCTTGCTTTCTGCTGCCTGATGTAAGACGTTCATAATTTTATCTCCTCTTCCTTTCTTTAACCAGTACGCGGCTCCCATCCTTTTAATTTGAAGATGCATGGGCATTGTCGCGGTCGCCACCTGGAGTGCCTCCACCGGAGTGGTTCTATAGGCTCCTGTAAGACGGAGTAAGATTTGTCTTTGAGATCTGTTGATAATTTGTATTTGTCTTATATCATCCATTCGGTGGCACCAGGCGCAGGCGGCATATCCAACAACGGAGCGAATTATGACATCGTGGTACATTCGTATGATATTGATTGGTCGTTGGTAGCGATATTTACAATTTTATGTGATATTTTAATAGCTTTATTTTTTATTGTAGTCACATGGGATCTAAAATTTAACTTTTCATCGAGTAGCACACCTAGATATTTTATCTCTTTTTCTCTTTTAATTGTTTTCCCTTCTATCTTCATTATTGGTCCCCTATTGAAATTCAGTTTACCCTTAAATATTACATATTTCGTTTTTTCTGCTGATATTAATAGTTTATTGTTCCGCACCACGATGCCATTCTTCCAATAATATGATTTGCTTTATCTTGTAGATCTTGCCTGCTTTTGCCCTTTATTACGACCGCCAGATCGTCCGCATATCCCACGATCCGTTCCACTTCTTCCAGCCCGTTCAGCAGTTCCAGACATGACTGAAACATCACATCCCACACAATCGGCCCCAGCACTGAGCCCTGCGGGCATCCTTTCGTCGGAGCCTTTCTCACGACGCCATCAGCCGTATCTATTTCTATTGTTCTGTTTTGGAAGTAATCTTTTATTGTTTTCCACACGTTTGGGTGAACCCGAATGTTTTTCAATTCCCTCAAAACTCATGGCCACCACACGTTATCAAATGCGCCGGCAATGTCAAAGAAGACTCCCATGACATATTTGCAATTATCCTGCTTTAATCTATTTACTGCCTCGCAAAACTCATTGATTGCATCTTCAGTGGATCTTCCGCGACGAAAGCAATATTGTAGGTTACAGTGTTCTAGGTTTTCTCTTTTGTCATTAATTCTGTTCATCAATACTTTTTCAAAAATTTTGCTGATTACGTTAAGCAAGCAGATAGGTCTGTATGATTTGGGATTCGTCTTCGGCTTATCCTGTCCCTTATACAAAATAATTAGGTTTGCTTTCTTCCATATTTCTGGGTATCTTCTTTGACGTAGGCATTCATTGTATAATTTTGCTAAATATGGCGCCCAAAATTCCGCTAAAGATTTGTAGATTTCGTTCTTAATTCCGTCTGGACCCGGTGCTTTGTTTGCTTTTAGTGACTTTAGTGCGGCCTTTATTTCTTCGTTGGTTATAGTTGGTAGTTCTTGTTCTTCACCTGCTTCTGGGGGTTGCCTTACTTCTTGTCTCATTCTTGAGTGCTCCTCGTTGTCGTTGTCTTCGCTATCATCTGGAAATAATTTAGTAAAGATTAGCTCCATGGTTTGCTGCCAATTTATTGTAAACGTTCCATCGTCTTTTTTTAATGTATTCATTACCCCTTTTGTTTTTATTTTTTGCATTACTATCTTGTAAGGCATACCCCAAATGTCCTTGCATAGGTTTTCGTCCACGAACTTTCCCCAGGTCATCTTTTTGTTTTCAAATAGTTCTATTTCAAATTCTTGTTTTATTTGCCGATATTTATTTAATCTTTGTATTTTCAGTTCGTGGTCCCTGGCTGCTTTATAACTTTTTCTACTTGCTTTTAGTCTCCGTTTAAGTTTATCTAATTTTTGAGTCCAGAAAGGTTTCCTGTTGTTGGTTTTATTTGTTTTTGGCGCGACACTTACGATTGCTTTTTGCGTAACTTTCTCAATCTTCTTTGCGATGTCATCCAGATCCACGTCCCGTTCGATTTGAGGTAGTTCCAATTTGTTCATTAATTTAGTGTAGTTTAGTTTTTTCGTACTATAATTTAATTTATTGGATTCTTCTTGTTCGTTGCTGTTATTTTTGTCTTGTGTAAAGTTAATATAAAAGCTAATGACGCCGTGCTGGCTCGTCGTTGCGTGTTCCAACACACTCCACTCGTGTATATTAGTCTGTATATTACCTTTTGTCATCGTTATATCTATGTTACTCTCCGCCCCTGCCCTTCCCTGGAATGTCGGTGGCTGATCTTCTTTATTATGGACTACGAGTTGGTATTGGTTAATTATGTCTTCATACTTCTTCCTATTTCCATCTGTTCCAGGGCAGTGCCAGAGCGGGGACTTAGCATTAAAATCACCTAAAATAAGTAAATTTCCCCTATAAAATCCTTCCAAAATTGTTTCCAGTTTATTTACAAAGATGTCGGCCGGCATAGAGAACTGGCAGTAGAGGTTGACAATGGTTATTTGGTGTTTTCCAAGTTTTAGGGTGAATGTCTGTATCCACTTACATGTGTATTTGGAGTCCACCAACGCTTCAATTTTCTTATTGAAGATTACCACAGCGACCATTGGACCCGGATCCTCTGGTACCAGTGTCACGGCATCTGTCGGCATGCCCGGTATTTTCCCCTTATTTATATAGGGTTCTTGAATGCATGCCACGTCCACATTTTCTTTTTCGCAGTGTATCCTAAGTTCATGGGTTGCTAGGCGTGATCTGTCCAAGTTAACTTGGACAAATTTGAACATTTAGGGTTGTCTTAGGTGAACGTAGCATGCTGGAAACCTTTCCGTTGGCACAAATACTGCACGTCCATACGCCATAACGAACTGTCTGTAGACG
>JAGDQP010004928.1:66984-81796 GCA_022664845.1 Lepisma saccharinum | reverse complement strand
CCGTTTTCGAGATACGGAACCTACCATGGTCCAAAATCGACCTTTTGTATGAAGACTATGTACATTTTTTAAATAGGCAGTCTCACAAAAAAGTGATATCAGTACAAAAAACCGTTCGGGGTAAAGGGAAGAGTGAGGCAAAAATTCTACTTACAAAAGAAGTGATATCCAGTTTGCGAGTGACTTTCTTTGTGTCACTATCACGGAAGGGAGGATACTAAGTCTCTTAATTTTATTACAAAGGAAACACTTCCGCCATAGTGACACAAAGAGACTCACTCGCAAAATGGATATCACTTATTTTGGGAATAGAATTCTTGCGTCGCTCTCTTCCCTTTACCCCGAAGAGGTTATTGTACTGATTTTTTTTTGTACAATAGGGGACAAGAATTAAATCATGTGCTTTTCGAGATACAGTCCGCTGCGTTGTACGAAAGATTTAATAGTTCTTCAGTTCAAGGTGGCTCTATGAGTGGTTGTAACAGTAAAATATAGAGTCTTACATATTTACATCAAGTCTATACAACCAAATGTCTATACAACCTTTAGCCTGGGAAATGCGGAGCCTGTTATTGGGTCTAATCATGTTTTCTTCATGTGTTGAGCGGATTTGAGAAATCCACGATCATATTATCAGAAAGGCCTTTTGTGAGTCAATGTCCTTGCGTTTGTCTGCAATGAGTAACTTAGAAAATGCTCCCGGTGAAAAGGTAAACAAATGTATAAAACGATTCAAGATGTTGTGAGAAAATATACAGGTTATACAACCATGAAATCTGCGTATAATATTTTGAATGGTGAATTTTCTGAATGTTTCGAAGTTGCAATTGAGGGCTTCTTTAAATACGTAACAGTTTATTGAGTAGCTAATGACTTCGTTCCGACTTGAGTCTATAACTTTTAAGTTCTTAAAATCCACAAATATCCATGTCCGCTGCTGAACAGAAAAAGGTCAAATGAACACGTACAGACCTTAACATGAATGGATTTTGGACTTCTGTTACACATTCAAAGCGTATTAATTTTTATCGCACTCTTCAAGCATTTTTAATTTGTGTGTGTGTATTTCTGCTTCTGTGTGTATATTGATGCATATATGCGTATATTCATATTTAAGTGTAGTGTAGATTGTGAATTTTCATTTACTGTTTCCAGTATCTATACACGTATAGACACGTTACTGCTTTTTTTAAACAACATGTTTCGTATAATCCTATTGACTATTATTGCATGCACTAAATGTGTCAGTTGTGATTCTGTTTACTTATATATGTGTGGTTTGATGATGTTCAGTGAACAACCTACAATACCTTGTAGGAGATGACAGATGAGGATTACCAATGAGTGCAATTGTCTGGCAGAAAAGGTCATAGGTAACTGGAAGAAAGAGCATCCTTCCAACTACTTGTTTGTCATTACAAAAAGGAGCTTAGTTGCAGTTAAAATAATGATTATTTGGCATAAATTTGCAGACGGACGGATCCACCTTGTAACACTGCAACGTGATCATGCAATCTCGAAGTATAACTAAACGTTTCCCCACATAAATCATGTCGCTGCAGCCTTCAGGTCATACAATATCCCATGCTAACGTTTGTTCAATGCTAAAAAAAAGACAGACGAAATTAGCTTGCTTCTTTACAAGCAACAATACGAAATTCTTCTAATTACGGAATCTTGGTTAGATGATTCCACAATTCAGCTGCAGTCCATGTAGTCCGTGAAGACTGACAACTAAAGTGAGGCGGGTGTATTGACATATGTTATCGCAATCACTTAGATATCAAGTATATAACGTGGCGCTAGCATTGGTTGAGAATCATATTGAGTACCTCAATAATATTGTTAAAATTAACACCTGCGAATAGTAATAATTGGAGCGTACAGACCTCCTAGTACACCGTATTACAAGCTGTCAGCTGTAGAGAACCTGATAACGCGTATGTATTTTCAGGTTGATAATTTGTTCGTGATTTATGATCTTAATTGTGATCAACTGTGACCAGAGTACCCGGAAACCATATATTTAAAGAATATTTTTGATACATATCAGCTTGTTCAACTTGTCAACAAACCCACCCATGTAACTGAATCAGGGGAATCGTCGCTTGATTTGATCATAGCAGATAATGTAAACAGTGTACACGCACACAAAGTATACGAACCAATCGGAAGATCTGATCACTGTTTAACTACTGTAACCTTAAACATAACAACTTTATGCAGAAGCAAACCAGTATATACAACTATATATAACTTACCGTAGTTAATCTTTTGACGAGCGCGAGTTTTGTCACGGTACAAGACTATTTAACTGGGATTCACTTAAATCACATGAATCAATCGATAAAAATTTGTTTTTCTACAGAAGACCCTTATGGACATATTTGATAAACATTCCACGATTTCCAATGCTAAAAGCAACCCACAAACTAACTTACATTTCAAGCAACGTACGGTTGTTATGAAATTAAGAGATAATGCGCACCGTAAATATAAACGAACGAAATTGCGAATACATTGGGATGAGTATAAACAGCTCCGTAATTTCACAACAACCATTATAAGGCAGAAGGTAGCTTATTTCTCCCATCACATTAATAACAGCAGGCTCTGTGGAATAAACTCTGCCAATTAGGAGTGAGCAGGGCAAACCCTTCACATTGTCTTCCTAGCAACGTAAATGACCCAAATTTAATAAATAATTTCTTTGTCGATCCATTTAATTTAAAAATTGCTGACAAGTCGGCTATATCTAAAAACATGAGTTACTTCAATACACGGAAATTTAGTAATCTGTCAGAGGCATTTGCATTACGTCAAGTGAAAGAGTTCGAAGTGGAGAGAGCAGCAAAATGCATTAAGTCGAGTGCTGCAGCATATGACGGTATTGCAAGAAAAATGTTGAACTTATCACTTCCATTGTCACAATTAACTCACATTATAAATTTTTCTTTTAGTAATGGTTGTTTTCCCAACCATCGGAAAGAAGCAAAAATTATGCCACTTCCGAAGAAACTAAAAGTGGAACCTCTAATTGACTTAAAGCATATAAATATACAATCTTGTTAAAAGTGATCGAAAAAAATGTTTATCAGCAACTCTATAAATATATAACTTAACACAATATACTACCTGTTAGCCAGTCCGGTTTTTGGCAGGCACCATAGCACTGCTACGGCATTATTACAAGTTACAGATGAAATGTTACAGGTAATTAATTCCTCTTACGTTACTGTACTAGTTCTTCTTGATCTTACAAAAGCATTTGATTTAGTACAACAAGATTTACTTTACAGGCAATTTTCTCTTTATGTGACTGTACTAGTTCTGCTTGATCTTACAAAAGCATTTTATTTAGTACAAATTTAGTACTTTTAGCCAAAGTTAAATATTACAATGTAGCAAAATTTACTGTCTCGTGGTTCCGGTCATTCGGGTCATATCTCTATAACAGAGAGCAAAGAGTTATGTTACAAAATTTCGCACTGGTACTATCTGACCCAACCAGCTAAAATTAAGAATGAGGTGCCACAAGGTCCTTTACTTTTTTCACTGTACTCTTCTGACCTACCTCCTACATTGAAGCAGACTCAAGACCGTTCCTACGCTGACGATACGCGACGCTTTTATTTCATCTCCACCCAGTCTTCCAAATACAAAAGTGACACTTAAGATCTGAAAGCCATCAGTGATTGGTATGTTGGTAATGGGTTATTAGTTAACTTACGAAAATGTACATTTACGATCATGAGAACAAAAAATAACTTGAAGAACATAATAAAATTAAAGTTAACATAATGAACGTAAATATTCCACATCCCAATGTGATTAGGAATCTATGAGTCCAGATGGACGAAAATCTTACCTGGAGCTCCCATATATCCTCCCAGTGTACAAAAGCTGTGTCAACCCTGCGGTATCTTTACAAACTACGTGAATACTTCTATCTTGTCCGTAACCTTATCCTATCTCTTTTCGATTGCTGTGATGTAGTCTACGGACCGGGCTTAACCCTGAGTAAGCCAATGTCTATACAAAAAATACAAAATGCCTGCGTAAGATTTAGTCTTGCCGCACGTAGTTCGGAACATCTTCTATCAAAATAAAAAAAATGAGAATATGCTTACTATGTCAAGGAAACGTAACTTGCATTATTGTTGTTTAATATTTAAACTGTTTAAAAATAAAACTCCCCTCTACTTAGCAATTAAACTTAACCCGCAAAGAACTGTTCATCACTACTTAACAGTTAACACGTAATAGTAATGTGCTTAATGTCCCCCGTTTCAGACTCTGTAAAACAGCTGATTCATTTTTTGTTTCGGCAGAAAAAGCATGGAACTTCCTGTCAATCAATATTACAAACTACCACCTACAGTGGGTTCAGAGAGATGGTGAAACATTTCCTCCATCGGAAGCAATTCCTAAGCCCAAACTCTTATGACTCAATCTGGCAATTTCACTCATTGGTATTGTGTAATTAGAATGATATATTTATGTATTTATAATATCTTTCTTTCCTCCTCGTGAATATGTAAACTATTGACACCAATAAAAATATTGCGTTCGTGTGTTTGGGTGTCTGTGTGTTATAGTATGTAGATGTGTTCATTATTATTATTGTGCATTATTCTTTTTTTCTTTTATTGTATTTCGAGTATATTACTAATACGGTATATTTCATGTAATTCTACTATTGTTGTATTGCCATTACTAGTGGCTACTGTGCATTATTCTTATTTTTTATTGTAATATTGTAACTTTACTTCTATTGCGACAAGGATTAGGTGGCAGAATAGTCATAGGCTGAACCTCGCTTTCTTCAATAAAGACAATTTCAATTCAATTCAGTTCAAGAGAATCACAAAGGATACACTGTCTCAAATGTGTGATCACTCAGTATATTTCTTCGAGGTATCAAGATCTGTCCTTAGTAATAAACAAGTTGCACAAAAGCAGATGAAAGCAGAGCTGTATTGTACCTTTAATAAAATATTTAAAAGCGAAAGTATGATCTTAAATTTCGTCTTCCAAATAGGTACCTGTATTTTCGCCGTGTTGCTTGCCTATAAAGGTTCTTTTGACAATAGCTTTTATTTGGAAAATTCGAAGAAATCGTCAATGTTGTAATTAAAAAGTAATGAATTTTTTATACTGAGAAATTAATTACATATTAGACAGCAATCAGTGGTTAATTTCCTGATTAACCGAGACAAACAATTGTAAGTTTCCTTCAATATCTGGTTGTTTACAAATAAGTGGTCGAAATCCACAGTGTCCACATTCAGTCCTCCCTGTCTTCTATTGTATGGAACCGTGAGTAATACTGGTTGAAGGTTACAGCAACAGCAGCCTCTACGTTGTAAGAAGTGTAGCTGGAGATGTAATAGGACGTGTTACAGTGGTCTGTGTAAAGGTACAGTTTCGTTTAGGCGATGGTCGTATGCAGTGACTGCATTTAGTGAATGCTTGCAACAAAAGCATGTAGTGGGGTAGTTTCCTTTGTGCATTCGGCGCGTGCGCGACGCCCTAGTATATATATATATATATATATATATATATATATATATATATATATATACACAATCATATGATTTACTTTTCGTGCATTACGAGTTTAAGATGTTTCTGTAAATAATATTTCTTACAGTAACAGAATTTTAGGCACGATTACAAACAACTATAATAATAATATAATCAGCATTTTAAATTAAACTCAACTTCAATTCAATATAAAACAATATAGTTACTTCAAGCTGCCAGAAAACTCTGCTGCCATCTATCGAGCACCAAATTTACTAGAGGACAATCACATGTTTGCATGTATTCTCTTTCTTTCGTGTTTTACCAACAATTTTATAGTATTTTCGTGCATTCTTGACGTAGCTTTTACTTCTCATCTCTGCTGAATTTCATATTTGGCACAAAATAGTTCCAAATTCAAAGAAAACCCGAATAAAAACTGCACAACACTCTACAACGCATGCGATTGCTGCAGCTTGACTGCTCTCCGAAGGAGTCGTTGAAACAGTTGCTGGCGACACCATGCGTCCGACGCCCAAACCAAACCGGCTTCACTGATTTTCCTTCAACGTGTCAATGCAGTGGCACGTGCATCAGTTGCTTGCGATCTTCGTATGCGAAAATCGCACAAACGAAGCTGCACCTTAACATGTTGGAACAGAATAATTTTATGGATCATTTTGTTGCATTAATTCAAACTGGAACATACTGCGGCAGAAACGTATCATAATGTGATGAGGCGAGGCTCCAGGAATACTCTACAGGCCTGGAGGTAGCGAATATGACGTCACACCGCGGGGCTCACTGAGGCGTTGAAACCATAGAAAGCAATAGGGAACAAGCAGATATTGTAGTTTCTTTTTTTCCTCCAGAGAACTAAGAAAAGAGTAGGAAAGTTATTTTGAGTAAGGACACAACATATTATACTCTCTGGAAGTGCATAGTGTAATTTAAAACTCTTTATTAAAATACGTTAGCATTGGAAGATACTTCAATTTGCGTTAGTTTTCTTTAAAAGAGGAAACACGAAAAAAATAATTCACAGCCATATTCAATCCACTACTGGATAAGGCCTCTCCCGGAAGGAGGAGTTGGTCTACTGCTCCCACGCTGACCAGACGTGTTGGGAGAGGACAGCCGAAGCTCTCAACTGTGATCGCTACTGTCTTTTATTCACAGCAGCTCCCCAATTATCCTCACAATGCTGGGTCAGCAACGAAATTTTAAGCTCCCACCGGGAATTGAACCCAGGACCGCTTGTACTGAAGTCTAACGCGCTACCGACTAGACTACGCAGAAGGGGTGCGGCAGCGAATCGGGCCATTTTAAAAGCGTTATTAAAAAGAAACGATGAAATTAATTGTATATATATAACAGAGAAATAGAGTAAGATTCAAACAATGTTATAGATTAATCTTCAGTGCACAGTTCGGGTATTCGGAATGCGGTATTCGGGTCAAATTTTGTATCGGAATCCGAAATGCAAAGTATTCTGAATTACATAATTGATTTCAGACTATCGCACACCCATCCTAGTCAGGGTGTTGCAAAATAACACCGACAAAAACACCTCACTTCATGAAAATAAGAAAAAATGTATAGACCATCATCATTGTGTTCGGAATTCCGGAATGAAAGCTAACATTCGGAAAGTCAAGTCCGGTTTCCGGAATGCTGGCTTTCATTCCGGAATTCCGAACACAATGATGATCTATACATTTTTCTTATTTTCATGAAGTAAGGTGTTAAATTTTATTTATGGACTTTAGGTATCTAAGGCTCAGGCCGGGGGATTGTCGGGATTTCGGAAATCAGAATTCTGAAAGTAGCAATTCCGGAATTGACTTTTCACTTTCGAACATCTACCATTAAGGGTACACAATTGCTTCGTTTCAGCGCTATAAGTTGTCAAAAGCGTGGGAAAATGAACTTTCAAGCTTGCAATTTCCAATAGAATGTCATGCAATCCGTCATTTTGCATCTCTAAAGAAGATGAATATGGATAAAGAATTTTCCCTGAGAGATGCTGTTTCTACTGTAGCAGGTTCTTTTTTTAGAGAAAAAAATAATGATTGATGATGTTTACAATAGTCTTGAGTGTGGACGCCTTCTCACGGGTTGAAGAACTTGAACAACTGACATTAGTACATAAGGGAGTCTCAGGTATAATACAGTTCTAATCTACATCGTTCTGGTTTAACCAGTTATTACGTATGGATTTTATCAAGTGAAGTGTGTTAAATACAAGAAAAATATCGTCGTCCAGGTCATACGGGTTTTAAAGCTGGAACTTAATGACCAGTTGCATAGTTTTTGATATATATTTATTTTAACTATTTTTTATTTATGAATTTATTTTAAGGCATTTAGGAATCTTAGGCTCAGGTCGGGACAGAGTGGGGAGGAGGATATTGTAAGGTAAATTTCAGGGCCCATGTTCATAGGTACCATCCCAGCATTTGCCTGGTGTGACTGAGGGGAACCTTTTTGGCTTTATTATTGATAGATGTGAGAGTAATGACGTGAAACCCACTGTTAAAGTTTCTATTACAGCTACTGTTTGTTCATAAATCGTTTTGGTATTATTATTATTATTTTTACAGGGAAATGTGCAACTATATCCCTACTATTTGACAACAACGATAACTATATAGTGAGTGCTGTAGTTGCTCCTTCCATTTTGTCAGTAAATACCTGAACACTACTACTGCCTTTATAAGTTACACTAGGTTTTCCTATATTGCGTCCAAAAGTAAATTTACGTATTTTTCATGTTCTTGGAGCGAGCTAATTTTATCACTTAAAAACTTAATATGAGTATCTGACAAGGTTTCTGTTCTTTCACATTCGAAGATCAATTACCTGGAAAGTTGAGTCAGCGGAATTCCTTATACGCGTATATGCTGCTGCATTATTTAAAAAAATAGAGTAAACTCAATCTAATAGAGGTGTGTACCTCAGACCTTCTTGAAAAGATAAATTAACCTGTTCTTTCAGAGCAAACTTATTATGCAATTGATATTTCTCATACATATCGTTGGAATATTGCTCTTAATAACAGATGCTTAAACAAAATTATCCTCAATAGTGAGTGTTACTATGCTACGCTCAAAACCTTTTAAAGGACTAATTAAGAATTCAAATTTTGACCACCACCAGGTATTTTCCTAGAAATAATGTAAATTTGTTATTTCAAATAATTGTACCATTATGACTCACTGATTTCGAAGAAATTAATGCAATGACGTGAATTTCAGAACATAACACAACTCTCAGTGAACTGACATTACAAGAAAAAGTGGCAGTCACCAGTCACAGACCCTTTTTCTTCTTTAGTGAAAGCGGCAACCATAAGCCCAGCTTGCCTACGTCACGCGAGGGTTTATGGCTTTATATGCAAGCCTGTTAGAATATCCCTGGGGCCTCGGATGAGGACATGCGACGTGGACTCAACTTAAGAACGGACGATGCGTCGCTGGTTTGAAAAATTGCGTGCTAAGGACCAGAGTCTCCAAGTAGAGAAGGTAGAGGGCGCAGGTCAGTGGTGGCAGATCCACGCACCAACTTCAGGAACTTGTCTAACAGTTCAACGTATACCGTTTAACTATTTCCGACCATTACAGCAAATTGAGGAGGTGAAAAATACGGACAGTTGAATACTGAATGAACTGATGGAGCATCACAGACCATCGGGTGGACATCTGCAATAATGTGTTGGTTGGTTACCACAATGAGTTCCTACTCGATCGTGTTGTGCCGTGTGATGAGATGAGGATCTTGTATGATAATCGCAAACGAAGTAGGTAGTGATTGGACGTCCATGAAACTCTTAAATACTTTCCAAAATCAAAGTTGACACAACAAAAGGTTTTATTGTTAGTGTGGTGGACAGCACTGGCTATTGTCCATTACAAGTTCTTTCCTCGTAGTGAAACCATTACGGGTGTGCAGAAAATGAAGTGCACCGGCAGTTGTGTTAAAAGTTGGTCAATAAGGAAAGCTCTTTTGCTCTTAGGTGACAACGCTAACCCCACGTGGTAAACAGAAAAATGTGAGCTAATATATGAAGAGCTCCCACACTCTCCATATTCCACGAAGTTAGGAGCAACAGACGACCATATCGATGGTACTTTGCAGCTACCTTGTATCTCACAAAAGCGCGATTTTCGTTTTTGAACATGAATGTATGTAGAAATATTCGCCCTACATAGTGCACTGACCCTTTTATAAATAAGTGCAACAAAACCGGATTTTTGAGCGTGAAATTCATCTGCGCCATCACCTATTAGCACGCTCGAACGTTAGTTTGTTTTTCGCTCATCCGTAAAATTGGATTTTCTGAGATATGAGGATTTTGTTTTCATCATCATATAGTAGTGAATACAATAAGTCTGTTCAAGAAATGAAGCTCATATAATTTCAAAAGAAATATTTCGGCGCGACCTGCAGCCTCTGTACTGTTTTAGTAATATGAAAGAATGTTTGAAGTTGTTATAGCTTCTTCATTGGTGGGTTACAAAAGTTTTACATTTCTTAATAAATATTGGGTTAATTTTGTAGCAAAGCATTTTTAAATTGTAATATTGTAGGTGCATTTGATTAGAGCTTCAGCATGAACTAATAGGTAGCGGAAATTCATCTTATACTGAACACAGTATTGACCAATGGTAGTATCAGAAATCTGCATTTTTTTACACTTCATTAAAATGCATAAATTAACTTTTTAATACGTATATATGAAACATATCTCTTTTCGTATAATGATTTTTCATTAATGCGCTGTAATATGTTCTTTACACAGGACAAGTTGTTGTGCCCTGTGCAGGCTCAATCCAATCAAGGAAAGCAGGAAAATAATGATAGTCTAGATATGGGTCCAAAAGTAGCTGATTGGCGATTTGGTCCTGCTCAGGTTTGGTACGATATGTTGGAAGTACCTGAAACAGGAGATGGTTTCAACTATGGTTTTAAATTAAAAGAAGAGGTAAGTGGTACTGTAAAAGCTCGATTTTTTTTTCATCTGATGTGATTCTTTCATGAACTTCTCTTGTATAAAGTCGTTAAAATGACCCCATGTAAAGCGCTCATGTAGATGATATTGTATCATCTGACTATGTGTTATTCAAATAATAACACAAGCAAAGGGGAAGGTTAGAAGAAGGGCTTTAGACCTGGTTGATAATTACCGAGTAGGATAAAAATGTAAGTATATTTCCTCTTTTTTGAAGCGGTGGTGACAGACTCAGAGTTGAGGATTTTTAGTTTTCCGTCATGGTATAAGAATATTCATCGAAAGAGTGGCTGTGTTGTGAAGTGTAAGTCGTGATGTAGTTGAAGCTAGAGAACTCTCAAGATGTGGATGAATAAGAGTTATTTTAACGAAATTAATTTGAAAGTTTTAATGTTAGCGCATTGGAGATAGTACTTCAATAGTAAAATGTACTTACTTGGCTGTAACGGTGTGGAGGTTTGTATCACTATAAATTTGTCCTAGTCGATTTCGATGGTGACTCTTCATCGTCTTTTAGGGTGTACGCCAACGCAAAGTTAAATTATATAGAAAGTAAAAAAATCAAGAAGAAGTGATAAGAAGTATGATAGTGAAAGAAAAATGAAAGTGTAGCCCTTTGAGAAAAAAATCGAATCCTTTACGTGAAAGCGAATTTCCAATGTCAGATATTTTTAATGTTGCCAGGCTGTACGCACTAAAAGTGGGTAAATATATGAATGTTGAAAAATCACTAAATTAGAGAGGGTCCCACAGTGACTTAAAACGAGTGAGCCTGCTGTGAAGTCTGCAAAGCAAAATAATTCTTAATGAAACATGATCAGTTATATTGTTAAAACCTGAAAGAAGGACTAGAGTTTAAACCTATGATTCCGTGTGTTCAATAAATTTTCAATGAATTGAGACCACGCTTTGCGTAAATTTCCTTTGTATTTCATCATCATCATAATAATAAACAAACACGCTTCCTCAACTGAGCGTTCTCTATAAATGCAAAATAAATATATTAATAAATATTAAAATGTAAAAATAAATATATTCAATTATCATGTATGTTTGTTGTCTTGCACAGAGTTGCAGAATAACATGACTCACGTTTGTGCGAAATATTGTCCTGATATTTAACTAAAGAAGGGTATACGTGTTTTAAGACTTTCACAATGTATGTCCTACATTTTAATAATAATGCTCTTTTCGGATATTCGCTGTGTACTTGTTTAGTTAGAACCCGACGATCGTTTTGTAAGCCTTCCTGTTCACATCGTCAGGGGATCTTGTTTGATGTTAAATTACAATTCAAATTATAAACATTGTTGTATAAATTTTGTGTGTGACAAAATATGTTTTATCTGTCGTTAATATTTGAATTTAAAATTCATTGTTGTTCTGGGCAGATTTTTATGCTCGTCCGTCTGGTGTCGATATATCTCTTAAAAGTAACTTCCACGTATTACCTAACCCATTTTCTGTGCTCATTGTATTATCATTTAATTAAATTTCTACCGATTCTGAAACCATCTTGTTGTGTATTCTGTTTTCAGGATGTAGAATTCACGTTTGTTCAAACAGTATTTTATGTTTCTCTTCAATCGAGTGCTGTTCGATTCAAATAAACTGTTTGAAGGGACGCGAATTCTATCTACATCCTGCAAATAGAAAATCCAACAGAATGGTTTTAGAATCGGTAGAAAATTAATTAAATGATAAAACAATGAATACATAAAATGGATTTATACTAAGTGATAGATGTGAGTCACCGTGGCTCAGGCTGTAGCATGTCTGACTACGAATCGGGCGGCCCGGGTTCAAATCCCGGCCAGGACACTGGAAACTTTTCTCGCAGTGTTCCCATGCCTGACACTCTGAGGTACACTCAGTTTCCTATCAAATTGAGTAGCAGAGCGTCCTTGGTACTCCTTGGCACCTTGATAAGGTAAAGGCGGTTGAGCGTGGGACTGACTACCCTACCTCACTTCGTACCGTAGGTCGAGAATATGTGTAGCGCTACCTTCGCATCCCCATGCCCCGTTCACGGCACGTGCGTATCGCACAGGGGATAGATTTACCTTTTTACTAAGTGATACATGGAAGTTACTTTTAATAGACTTATCGACATCAGATGGACATGCATAAAAATCTGCCCAGGACAACAATGAATTTTAAATGAATAGTTAACGAAAGATTAAACGTATTTTGCCACACCGATAGAATTTATACAACAATTTTACAACGTTTATAATTTGAATTGTAATTTTACATCAAAGAAAATCCCCTGACTATGTGAGCAGCAATGCTTACGAAACAATCGTTGGGTTCTCTCTAATATAATAAGAACGGGCGTTACAGACCGATAGGTCCTGAGCCTGCCCCAGCGCCATCTGTCTGCTGGTGGTGGAATTGCGTCCACCTGAGTGACGGCAGTGTGGTCAGTACTGCGCGCCATCTGACCACGAACAGGCGTATTAGGGGCTTTCTAGACTGAGTGCCCGTCACGTCTTTATTCACGTGACTCCCCAGTTTTCCTCACGACGCTGGGTGGACGCCGAAAAGTGGTACTCCAGCCGGGGATTGAACCCGAGACCACGCGGACATAAGTCCATCGCTCTAACCACTAGACTATGGAGCCCGGGTTCTCTCTAACTAACTAAAAGTACACAACGAATATCCGAAAAAGAGTTTTATTATTAAAGAAGGGTATATTTGAAAAAAATATCAATTGTCATTGTGGAAGATATTGTCTCTATTTTAACTAAAGAAGGGTATATTTGAAATATCACTTTTCGTTGAAAAAAATTCTACATCTAAAAATTTCACCAAGTTGTATTGTTCGCTCGTTTCATCCCGAAGAGGTATATTTTTCTAACCCAATGGAAATTATTGTTCGTAATTTTAATTTGCGCTCATAGGTGTCCAACACACAGGGGTGGTTTGGGGTGGGGGGCAAATTTGAGAGATACAGGGCATCGCTGCAAATTTGAGAGATACTGACATGCGCCAAAACTTGGAACGTCCCCGTGTACCCCTTGTCTAGACTATGCATAAGTAGTTTCCGGTTTACCTAAGAGATGGCACCAGCGAAAAGTACCCAGCGTATTCATTTGACACTTACATCATTTTGTTCGTCTGACATTAAACTACAAACACAAACAAGTTGAGTCCGCCAAACACTATCGTCTTTGTGTTATCGTTCAGTGATCATGTCGAAGTTTGTGCCTGAAAAAGAACATTTGCAGCACGCATTGCTTTTCTTATTTAATCAAAAGAAAAAGGCTGTTGAAAGTCATCGTGTGCTGGTAGAAACATATGGTGAACACGCTTCATCGATTAGAACATGTGAGACATGGTTTCGACAATTTGAAAGTGGTGATTTCAATGTGAAAGACAGTGCGCGCTCTGGTAGACCACAAAAGTGCGAAAACGAGCAATTGCAGGTGTTATTGGAGGATGACCCAACTTAAACTCAACAGCAATTGGCAAAAGCATTAAATGTGTCACAAGAAACAATCAGCAGACGTTTACGAGCAATGGGGAAGATCAATAAACTGGGTAAATGGGTCCCACACGATTTGAATGAACGTCAAATGGAAAATCGCAAAGTCTCTTGTGAAATGCTGCTTCAACGCCACGAAAGAAAATCCTTTTTGTATCGAATTGTGACGGGTGACGAAAAATGGATTTATTTTGAAAACCCGAAGCGGAAAAAATCGTGGCTTTAACCTGGGGAAGCCGGTCCTTCAACACCAAGGCCAAATCGCTTCGACAAGAAGACCATGCTTTGTGTCTGGAGTGGTATTGTATATTATGAACTCTTGAAGCCCGGCGAAACCGTTAATGCACAACGCTATCGCCAACAAATGATAAATTTAAATCACGCATTGATCGAAAGACGACCGGAATGGGCCCGAAGATATGGCAAAGTGATTGTGTTACACGACAATGCGCCGTCTCACACAGCAAAACCAGTGAAAGACACCTTGAAATCGCTTGGATGGGACATCCTTCCGCACCCGCCGTACTCCCCAGACCTGGCGCCATCTGACCACCTCTTCGCATCAATGGGGCACGCGCTCGCAGAGTAGCACTTCAGCAATTTCGAAGACGTTGAAAAATGGCTCGACGAATGGTTTGCCGCAGAAGACAAGCAGTTTTTCTGGCATGGTGTGGATCAATTACCTGAAAGATGGGCAAAATGTGTAGAAGCCGATGGCCAATATTTTGAATAAAACAAAATTAATTTTCCTTGAAAATTACGTGTTTTCTTTACCACAAAAACCGGCA